>PVIA01013211.1:0-33397 GCA_004024845.1 Tonatia bakeri | reverse complement strand
AGATTGGGGAAGTTTTCCTTTAATATCTGTTTAAATAAGTTCTCAATTTGTTGCTTTTCCTCTTCCCCTTCTGGTACCCCTATAATTCAGATGTTGGAACGTTTAAAGGTGTCCTGGAGGTCCCTAAGCCTCTCCTCATTTTTTTGAATTCTTGTTTCTTCATTCTTTTCTGTTTGGTTGTTCCTTTCTTCCTTCTGGTTCACTCCATTGATTTGAGTCCCAGTTTTCTTCCCCTCACTATTGGTTCCCTGTGCGTTTTCCTTCATTTCTCTTATTGTAGCCTGCATTTGTTCATCTAATTTATGTCCAAAGTCAACCAATTCTGTGAGCTTCCTGATCACCAGTGCTTTGAACTGTGCATCTGGTAATTCGGCTATCTCTTGGTCACTCAAAAAAATTGGTTCTGGGGCTTTCAAATCTGTTTGAGCCATCTTTTTTATTTTCCTTTGGTTTGGTTGCAGCTGTTTCATAAGGGCAGCGGAGCCACCAGGGCGGGGCACCCCAGTTGCTGGGTTGTGACCATTGTATGTGGGGGCGGGGTCTGAGAGGGAACAATGGCACCTGCTCCACTCTCTCTAGGACTTCCGTCCCCTCCACTGCCTCCCACAAGCAAATTGGGCCCTTTCTGTGCTGGCTCCCGGGCGGTGGGCTTGTGCACTTTTCGGACTCTGTGGGCTTCCCCGAGAAGTCTCCTGTGAGGCTGAGAGAGTCTCCCAGCCTCAGTTCCCAGACAGGGCTCTTAAGCTTTGAAACGCAGCAGCGCTGCCCGTTTTCGCTTAGTTTGCGTGCAAATGTGTGGCTGTGGACAGCCAGCTGCCTTGAGTCCCTCACTGGGTCTGCTAGTTGCCTCCCGAGCCCAGGGTCCGCCACCGGTCTGTCCAGTGCCGTCTGTACCCTGCGCTCCCATGCCTGCCAGTCAGCGTTTCTTCCCGCCAGGAACCCTCGACCCCTTTCCGCAGGCCTCCGACTCCGCTGCTCCTTACCGGTCTGGATGTACTGGAGCCCAGCTTCTGTTCAGTTAATTTCTCTCTGTTCTGGTTGTTTTCTTGTTTCTCAATTTTTGTTGTCCTTAGTTTTGGTTGTGCGAGGAAGCACAATGCGGCTGCCTATGCCTCCATCTTGGCCAGAACTCTCAGGACTTTTTTTTTTAAAGGAAGATTTTATTTATTTACTTTTAGAGAGGGGGAAGTGTTGGGGACCACTGTTGGGGACCACCCTTCCCAGTCTCAGGAAGCTGTGACCCCCTGTGACTTAGGCTGAGTGAGAGACCTCTCCTCTGGATCAGGAGCCGCTAAGGAGACAAAAACTTATTCCCCTGGCATGAACGCTACCTGTCCCTGGCCTTCAATGCTAGATCAGTTACCAATGATGGGTAACAATTCTCTAGGATAGAGAATGGACCTAAGACAGGTTCTGATCTTATAAAGGCCTCTGTGGAATAAGTCTCACGAGACTGTGTAAATAAATAAAGGGGCTGTGGAAAGGAAGGGGTGATCGGCATCTACGCCTGCCCCCTCTTAGCCTGAGTCTTTGTACTCAGATGAGAGAAATCCAAGTCTCCTTGCTCCTCTGTCTCCAGCCAAAGGGGCTAGCTCAGACCGGAGATGGTGGACCCCCCAGGGTAACCAGGCTTGGGACAAAGAATATGCAAACTCCTGTGAGATCTGTTTGCTGGAGGATGTTATTAACTTGGAATTTGAAGGCACAGTCAGGAAACCTTTAAAACCTGAAGTCTTTTCATATGATAAAACTCCAATCTCTGCCCGGAATCACAACAGAAACTCTGTTAACATCCTTGTAAGATACGCGTTCCCTTTGATCCCTTCTGCCAGACTGTGAATCCACAAACTGTGTCTACTTTCTCAATAAAAACCCACTAACACAAAGGAAGGGGCTCTTCCCCTTAGGAGGGTTTAGCCTGGAGCAGCTCAAAGAATTGGAGAGTGAGCGCTCCATCTTTGTCTTCCATTCAGAAAACTGGTTTTGTGCATGATTATTTCTCTAGTGGGTTTTTTGTGTGTTCATAGCCGGGAAAGGCCTGGGTTCTGCATGCAACAGTAAGTATGTTTAAGTGTGTTCATAGCCGAGAAAGGCCCAGGTTCTGCACACAACAGCAAGTGTCTTTTAAGCGAGGTTTAAAAATCGCTACAATTAGTCAGACAGCCTTAAGCGAGGTTCGAAAATCACTACAGTCAGACAGACAGCCTGGTGTTTTAAGCGAGGTTTAAAAATTGCTACAGTTAGTCAGACAGCAGTGTGTTTTAAGCGAGGTTTAAAAATCGCTACAGGGAAGAGAGGGAGAAAAAGAGGGAGAGAAACAAGATCAATTGACTCTTGCATTCCTCCAGCTGGGGATCTGACCCATGCAACACAGGCATGTGCCCTGACTGGGAATCAAAATTGTTATCTTTTAGTTCTCAGGCTGGTGCTCAATCCACTGAACCATACTAGCTAGGGGAAATCTAGAGACTTTTAGCTACTTGATACTGAATTAAAGTAAGGTTCTTCCTGATGTTGAAAAGAACAAGGATTAAAAGCTATCCTTTGCTTGGACCTGTCAAACTTTGTGAGTTATGGCTAAATCTGGATGAGTATAGAAAGTTGTGATGGTTTTAACATGAAAGGAAAAAAACCTCAACTGTTGGTTTTATGCTTGCTTTCTGAACTTGTGGGGCCTAGGAGGTACTTCACTGTTTTGTTTACACAGAAAATCCTCATGTCTCTGCTGTGAGACCAGTTGGCACACTCAGCAGGGTGGTGAGAGAATGTCTCTTCATTGGGGCTTTGAGGCATTTGGACCTAAGGGAGGTGTCTGTGAGTCTTGTTTGTGTGAGACAAGATTCTAAGGCAAGTTCTAGTCTCTCATCCATCTTTTTCTGAAACTTTGTTTTTTATCTGTAGGAAAACTGAAGGTTTCTGAGAGTTAAAATTTCACATTAAGTTGGAAAGAAAGCAATGGAAAGCATAAGGCAGGGAAATGCAATTTTGGTGGATATTGGAAGGACAGGGGTTTTTCTTTAGCTTGTATTTTTCTCTTACCCAAGCATCCAGAATTTGGGAACTTTTTTTGTTATTTTTTAAAATTATATTTTATTGATCATGCTATTATAACTGTCTCAATTTATATCTATTGTCCCCCCACCACCCAGCACCCTCCACATCAGGAGTGTCCAACCCACAGCCCTTGGGGCACATGCAGCCCAGGATGGCTATGAATGTGGCTCAATGCAAAATCATAAATTTACTTAAAACATTATAAGATTTTTCTTTTTAATACATGTCACAATGTATTTAATGTGTGGCCTAAGACAAATCTTCTTCCAGTATGATCCACAGATGCCAAAAGTTTGGACACCTATGCTCCACATCCTCAGGCAATCCCCACACCATTGTTCATCTCCATGGGTCATGCATACAAGTTCTTTGGCTATTCCACTTCCTACACTGTACTTTACTGTCCCATGGCTATTCTGTAACTATCTATTTGTATTTTTAAAAAGATTTATTTACTTATTTTTAGAGAGAGGGGAAGGGAGGTAGAAAGAGACAGAGAGAACTATCAATGTGTGGTTGCCTTTCACATGCCCCCCACCGGGAACTTGGCTTGCAACCCAGGCATGTGCCCTGACTGGGAGTCAAACCTGCAGCCCTTTGGTTCACAGGCTGGTGCTCAATCCACTGAGCAACACTAGCCAGGGCCTTATTTGTATTTCTTAACCCTTCACCTCTTCCCTCATTCCCCCCCACACCTCTCCAATCAGACAGCCACTGAAACATTGTATCCATGATTCTGTTGCTGTTCTTATTTGTTTAGTTAGTTTGGATTCAATTCTTGACAGATATGTATTTATGGACATTTTATTTTTCATAGTTTTGACTTTCATCTTAAATAAATCCCTTTAATATTTCATATAGTAATGGTTTGGTAATAATGAACTCCTTTAGTTTTTTTCTTATCTGGGAAGCTGTTTTATCTGCCCTTTCAATTCTAAATAATATCTTTGCTGGATAGAGCAGTCTTGGTTATAGGTCCCTGCTTTTCATGACTTTGAGTATTTCTTTTTTTCAAGTATATTTCATTGATTATACTACTACAGTTGTCCCAATTTCCCCCTCTTTGTTCCCTTCTGCCTGGTAGCCACCTTCTTTCCAGCAATCCACCCCCTTATTACATGTCCATGGGTTGTGCATATAAGTTCTTTGGCTTCTCCATTTTCTATATTTTTCTTAACATCCCTCTATTTTGTACCTACCAATTATGCTTCTTAATACCTGTATTAAGAAGCATAATACCTTTTCTCCAATTCTCCCCTTTACCCATCCCCACTGATAAGCCTCCAAATAATGTCCATATCTAGGATTTGGTTCCCATTCTAGTTGTTTGCTTTGTTTTTGTTTTGCTTTAGTTTTTTTTTTTTAGATCCAGTTGTTGATAGTTGTGAGCTGTTGTCATTTTAATATTCATAATTTCAATCTTCTTTTTCTTAAATAAGTTCCTTTAACATTTCATATAATAAGGGCTTGGTGATGATGAATTCCTTTATCTTTTCCTTGTCTGGGAAGCACTTTATCTGCCCTTCCATTCTAAGTGATAGCTTTGCTGGATAGACTCATCTTGGATGTAGGTTTTTGCTTTTTATCACTTTGAATGCTTGCCAGTCTCCTCTTGCCTACAAAGTTTCTTTTGAGAAATGTGCTGATAGTCTTATGAGAACTCCTTTGTAGGTAACTCTTTTTTCTTTTATCTTGCTGCTTTTAACATTTTCTCTCTCTTTTTAAAGATTTTATTTATTTTTTAGAGAGAGGGGAAGAGAGGGAGAAAGGGAGAGAAACATCACTGTGCAGTTGCCTTTTGAGCGCCTCCCACTGGTGAACTAGGCTGCAACCCAGGCATGTGCCCTCAATGGGAGTCGAACTGGAGACACTTTGGTTCATAGGCTGGTGCTCATTCCACTGAGACACACCAGCCAGTGTTAAGATTCTCTCTTTATCTTTAAACTTTGGCATTTTTTAAACTTATTTTTTATCATTGTTCAGATAATGTATTTTTTCTTTTTAATTATTTTATTGTTATTCAAGTACAGTTGTCTGCATTTACCCCCTATCTAACCTTTGGCATTTTAATTATAATGTGTCTTGGTGTGTCCCTCCTTGGGGACAACTTGTTTTGGGCTCTTTGTGCTTCCTGGACTTGTATGTCTATTTCCTTTGCCAAATTAGGGAAGTTTTCTTTCATTATTTTTTAAATAAGTTTTCAATTTCTTGCGCTTCCTTTTCCCCTTCTGACAATCCTATGATTTGGAAGTTTGCACTTTTGGAAATGACCCAGAGTCTGCTTATTCTCTCCTCATTTTTTTCTGAATTCTTGTTTGGTTCATTGTTTCTTTTTTATGTTCCAAATCTCTGATCTGAACCTCAGCTTCCTTCCCTTCCTGATGGTTCCCTATGGATTTTTCTTTATTTCACTTAGTGTAACCTTTATTTCTTCCTTTACACTTTTGCTTTATGCAATTAGTTCTCTAAGCATCCAGATCACCAGTGTTTTGAACTGTGCATCTGATAGGTTGGCTATCCCTGTTTCGCTTAGTTCTTTTCCTGGGGTTTTGTTCTGTTCTTTCATTTGGACCATATTTCTTTGTCTCCTTGATTTGGCAGCCTCCCTGTGTTTGCATCTGTATATTAGGTAAAGCTGCTTTGACTCCCTGTCTTAGTGAACCTGTTAAGTTGTATGGGGTGGAGCCTTAGGTATTTGCCAGGGTAGGACAAGCTGCCTCATCACTTTGTGGCTCTGTATGTAGGGGAGGGTTTGGGAGGGGCACATTGTTGCTGTCTGGCTGCTGGAGGCTTGCTTGGGATTTGCTCCATTTCCAGGCACTTCATCCCTTCTGTGTGCAACTGGTGCCCCTCTAGCTGCTGCCCCATTGGTAGTTCCCAGAGTGGGTGAGTTCACCTTAATTATAGGACTGTATGGGCCCTTTGTACAGACATTCCCAAGAGACAGGCAATTTCCTCCACCACCCTTCTTCCACTACCCAACATCAACCACTTCACACTTACATGTCATCAGAGAAGGTTTTAATTCCTCTACACTCACAGCAGCATGTAATGAATGCCTCCCTTGCAAGGTGGGTGGTGCTGGCTGTGCTGGGCCAGGTAGCCCTCAATAACCTCCCAGAAGCCTTAGTAATGCTGGATGGGGAAAACAGGCTCAGTACATGGTTGCAGGGCTTGATGATCCACAGGATGCTGTGCACCCAGTTCTGTTTCTGCTCCTTGCTCTCCTGGGTCTTGAGATCCTCCAGCAGCTTCCCTTCCATGATGCTAGTGCTGTGGTGGAAGAAGCCCTCCAATATTTTAAAGAAGCTGGGGTCATCCTCGTGGTCAGCAGTCTTCTTACTTTAGTGTCTCCAAGAGGGCAGTGAGAGCCCTGCCTGCAGCTTGGCTGAAGCAGGCTGCCCACCAGCAGTACTGCCAAGTAAGCTGCACAGAGCCCTACCAGAATCCTTCTGTTAATGATCTTATGAGTTTAAAAACAATTACTTTAAAAAGATCTTACTTAAGTACCATATAGCCACAGAAAAGTGCACTTCAGTGTCTTGCTTGAAGAATCTTTACAAAGTGAGTGCATCTGAGTATCCAGCATGCAGCTCAAGAAACAACATCACCAGAGGCCCCTCACTATCTCTTTTGTTCTGCCCAAGTAACCACTCTCTGAATTTTGTAGGCCTTTGAACTTCATATAAATGGAATCACACAAAATGCACTGTTTTAGGTATTTGTAAACTTTTCCCATGCACTCAAGAACTTTTAATTTTCATCTCTGGTATTGCATTGGTGTACATAATTTCATTTATTTATCAGTTTTGCTCCTGATAAACATGTAGTTTTTTTCTGGATTTGGGCTATTAAGAATAGTGCTATTAGGTAAACCTCTATCTACTTTTCTCTTGGATCTATTCCTGACAGTAAAATGTCAGTCATATGAACACAGGATATGCATAGTTTCTGCCAAACAGGTTCCAAATATTTGTTCCAGTTTATGCTCTCCATCGAGAAGCCTGACTGCTACCCCCTTCACAGGCTTGGCATTTTTCAATGCTTTCATGTTAACCTTTCTAAAATCACTTGATCTTTTCTTTCTTGTTTTTTTTTAAATATTTTATTTATTTATTTTTAGAGAGGGGGGGAATGTAGGGAGAAAGAGAAGGAGAGAAACATCAATGTGCTAGAGAGACAAGGATGGGTTGCCTATCACACTCTCCCAACTAGGGACTTGATCTGCAGCCCAGGCATGTACCCTGACTAGGAATTAAACTGTTGACCTTTTGGTTCTGTAGACTGACACTCAATCCACTGAGCCATACCAACCAGGGTGCAGTGCAAAAGCTATATGGGAATATAGGAATATTTTCCATATGGGAATCTAACTGGCCAGTACTGTTCTCTGAAAGGCATACTGTACATATTTTTCCCTTTTACAGATTTAGGCTGCTCCATTCTATTTGTTTTATGCATCATAAATGGATATTTCAATTTTGTAAAATGCCTTTTTCTGCTTCTCTCTGTTACTGTGGTAAATTGCATTTATTTTCAAATGAAACCACTTTTGTACTGTAATAAACCCTATTTTTCTGAATATATTATCCTTTTCATATAGTGCTGATTTTCCTCCCACTTTGCTTTTTTATTTTTATTTTTGAGTGCAAATAGTTTATTTAAGAGGAAGCACAAAGGAGTCGGGAAGTAAGACGGGGAGGGGCAAGAATCCAGTAGAGAGCATTATCAAGCAAGGTCCTGTTGTGGGCAGTTGGGATCATTCCTTCTGGGGAGCTCTGGGAGACAGTGTTGACAAGTGTCAGTTACTTACCTCAGGGTACAGGACTGGGTGCATCTTATCTGTATTAGTTGAGGGCTATATTTCAGTTCACTTGGGTTGCTATAACAAAAATTACCAAAGAACAGGAGCTTATAATCAAGAGATATTTATTTCTTACGGTCTTGGAGGATGGGAAATCCAAGACCAAGTTGTTAGAATATTCCGTGTCTAGTGAAAGCCTACTTCCTGGTTCATGGACTGTGACCTTCTCACTGTGTCCTCACGTGGTAGAAGTGGTTTTATGACTTGCTTTTGTTGTTGTTTTCTTGTTTATTTGTTTTATAATTTCACTAATTTATTTTGGTGAAGCCTATTTTTCCCTGCAGTGTGGGACCTCTGATGACATTCTTTGAGACACATTGTAGGCATGTGCACATTCACTCTGAGATGACCATGTTTTTAGCAGCATTTTTAAAAATGTTTTTGTTCCAATTTCTCTGTTAAGCTTTCTGTCTCACTTGATATTATACCCATATGTGTAATAACAGTCTGCACTAATTACTGGCTAATTATTATTTTCAATAGTGCCCTGGGTCATAAATTGTTTGGCAGACTGATCCAATTAAGTTCAGTCCAGGGTAGTTTTTGAGGCCAGTTTTTGAGCAGGTGGGCTCTCAGCTGTCTCTTGTACTGATTTTATCTGGTAAACTAGTTGGCCTATAGTTTGTTGTTTTTAATTAAGAGGAGCTATTGTTTTTAAGAATGCCCTTACACTTGAACTTCACACTCTGTTTCAAGTAAAGTCAATTTTTTTGGACAGAGCTTCAAAACTCTTTTTTTGTATTGCCAACCTCCTGCCCTGGACAACATCTGTAACTCAGTATTCAGGGAGCTGGGTCAGGGTGGTAGCTTCTGGTCTTTCCATTTTCAGTTCCTTAATGTGAAACCCTGCCCTACCAGTGAACTAGGGAAAGAGTGATCAGCCCCACAGTAATCTTGGCCTGCTTCACCTGAGATGGAGCTTTTATCCTATATGTTGAGGAAGGAAGCCTCTTGCCATACTCATCAGGAATTTAGCCTCTTCAGCTTGGAGTTGGAGATGAGAAATACTGGTGACCTGCTTCTGGTGAAATAAAGTAATGTTTTTGTATAAGAAAAACACTTATTTGTTTCTCTTTTATTCTAACACTACTACCACACTCAAAAGATTTCTGACACTACATTTGTAGGTTTTCCACACATCAAGGAATTCTGTAACACCAGCTGGGTGTCCTAACCTTCAATTCACTTCTGCCCTTGTCTACCTGGAGTTAGCTTCAGATCACACAGGCTAAGGGTTTAGTTCCACAAGACTGCCCCACTTCAAATGCTAATTGTAAGTGCCAGGTTGTCACCTGTACTTCAGACTCACTGGCTGTTAACGTTTGACAATTTGCAGATATGGCTCACAGAACTCAGGGAAACACTTATGTTTATGTTTACATGTTTATTAAAAAGGATATGTTAGCCTAAAAATAAAATGACCTTTCAAAATGAGAGGCAAACAATCATTTCTCTTTTTTTAAATTTTATTTTAATCATTGTTCAATTACATTTTTCTGTCCTTTACTCCCATTTCAGCCCACCCACCCCTCCCTCCCCACCTCCCTCCCATTTCAAACAAACATTTCTTTGAGATAAAAAAGAATAGCTATTCAGGACTCACCTTGAATCCCTGGAATATATACCATTTGATAATGGTATATAATCCTTTTAATATATTGCTAAATTTGGTTTGTTAATATTTTGTTATTATAGAATTGTACACCTAAAGCCTATATAATTTTATTAACCAATGTCACCCCAATAAATTCAATTAGAAAAAAAGAATCAGAAAGCACACACAAAGACTATGTGAACACAATGAATTCATCCATCTTGTGGCTTCAGACAACAATCTGCCTGTCTTCTTGAGGAGAAATCAATGAGTCTTTTTTGCTGTTTCTGTAACAATCATTTTGGAATTCATGCACTATGCTCATTTGTATTTCAATGCTTCCTCCCACTCAACAGAGGATTCAAAGTTCTTGGGAACTGCTGGAAATATCGATTGCCTTTTACTTCAAAAGTCTTTCATACTGTGAACTCCTAAAGTTTTCCAGACTGTAAAGCTAATTACACCAACACCAAACCATGCATACAGTGAGCTCCAAGTCCCAGGAATCAATCACAAAGCCAGGGAAGACCCACTCTCCAATAGAGCATTGCTGAACATGCTTCCCTTGTTGAACCATTCAGGGCTTCTATTTTTAGCCAATGATAATGTAACAAATTCACTTAGCATTCCCACCACAGCAAAAGTACCTAGAAAAAGTCAACCTTTCACTAGGAAAAAAAAAAAAAAACAGTCATTGGTGAACCCTGGAGACTCTAGCCCAGATCACTGTTCTCCAGTATCAGGGCCTGCAGGCTCCTTATTTAATTTGGTTTCTTAATATTTTATTCAGCATTTTTGCATTATGTTCATTAGGGATTTTGGCCTATATATTTTTTTCTTTGTAGTGTCTTTGTCTGGTTTTGGTATCAGGGTAATGCTGCTCTCATAAAATGAATTTGGGAGCCTTCTCTTCTCTTCAATTTTTTGAGAATTATTTGAGAGTAATCTTTTTTTTTAATGTTTGGTAAAATTTACCTGTGAAGGCACCTTGTCCAAGATTTTGTTTGTTGGTAGTTGTTTGATTATTGATTTGATTTCATTAGCAGGTATCAATCTATTTAGATTTTCTGTTTCTTTCTGATTCAGTCTTGGAAAATTCATGTTTCTAGGAATTTATTTATTTTTTCCAGTATGTCCAATTTTACTGGTGTATAACTTTTTATAGTATTTTCTTATAATCCTTTGTATTTCTGGGGTGTCGATTGCCACTGCTCAGAGGCAGCAGCTCAAAAAGTGCCAGGGGCATATGGATATATTGGGGAACAACTGAATTGACTAGCTTTGTGGCAAGGGCTGGAGGGAGAGGGGGAGAAGTGGAGAGGCAGCTCTCTTTTGGGGTGGAAGTGTTGGCAGGCACAATTGTTCTTTTGTTAAGTTCTCTTCCCACCCAGTCGTCCTAGCACAGGTGGATGTGAAATCTGTGCTTTCCACTAACCTAACACTGTTCACCCTGCCCTGGTGATTCCCTGAGATCTCACCTCACCCAACATGTGTGCCCAAGTCAAGTCTCTTTCAGTGGCTTTGTCAAACAAGTGGACTCAGCTCATGCTATGGACTTTCCCAGCACCTATCAAAGGTTCACAAACCATAAAAAACAGCAGCAGGACTCATCATGCTCTATAGCACTTGCTAAGTGGCACCAATCCTGGCAAGAGGGACAACTATTCTCAACTTGCATTGTAACTATCATCAGGTGCCCACAAAGGTAATATAAGTGGACTTGGCTTAAAATATACCTTCAACTAAGTAGCCACCAGCCTGGCACAAGTGGCAGCTGGCTTCAAGTCATATCATTGTGCCCACCAAAGGGTTCCAGCTCAACACTAGAAGCAGCCAAACTCATATGGCAAGATAGTCTCTCCCAAGCATCTACAAAGCCCAGCACAAGAAAAAACCAACCACGGATCACTTCATAGCTCCTACCAGGATGTCCCAAGCCTGATGCAAGTTGCAGCAAATTTTGGTCTGCAATGGAGCCCCTCCCAAGAAGATCCAAAACCAATATACCTGGTGACTACACCAGAGCACCACCCAACCAGCTCCACAATAACATAACTAAAAGGCACACTCAGAGAACCACTAAAGTGACTCCCACTCCATGTCATCATCTCCTGCACAACAACTCTAATACTATAGCCATAGCCAGACTTCACAGCCAGTCAACCTGAAGGTGAATCACACTATATCATGTGCCAACAGTAATAAAGGCTCAATTAAAAAAGGAGAGCACACATAGCCCACACAGGGACAATCCATGAGCACATACAACCAACACAAGGACACGAGTAGGAGATCCAATTCAGCTAAGGAGAGTGTATGACTGGATCTCACAGGACACCTACTACATAAAAACACTCTTCCAAGACAGGGAGACAAAGCACATCTATATAACACATAGAAACAAACATATGGACTCAGTTTTAACAAGGAAACAAAGAAATATGTCCCAAAGAAAGAGGACAAAACTCAAGAAAAAGAAATAAAGAAATGGAGATGAGCAATCTGCCAGATATATAGTTCAAGTACTAGTTATAAAGATGCTTAAATTAAATTAGAGAAATAGAAAAACTCAGTGAGAACTTCAACAAAGAGGTAGAAAAACATAAAAAAGACGTAGAAATCATTAAAAAAGAATGCATTCGAAGGTATCAAAAATAGATTAGATGAAGCACAATATTAAATCAATGATTTGACAGACAAAGTAGTAGAAAACACCTAATCAGGAAAGCAAAAAGAAATAAGAATTTTAAAAATGAGGATGGGTAAGGGACCTTGGAGACAACATCAAGTGTACCAACATGCACATCATTGGGGTACCAGAAGAAGAGAGACTAAGAACTTCAACCCATTTGAAGAAATAATGATTGAAAACTTCCCTAACCAGGTGAAGAAAAGAGGCATAGAAGTCCAGGAAGGACATAGAGTCCCAAACACATGGACCCAAAAAGCCCACACCAAAACACATGATAATTAAAATGTTAAAGGTTAAGGACAAATAGAGAATATCAAAAACATCAGGTGGAAAACAATTATTTATGAGGGAGATGCCATATGGCTGTCAACTGATTTCTCAACAGAACGATTGCAACCAGGAGGGCCTGGAATGGAATATTCAGTGATGAAAGACAAAAATGTACACCTAAGATCATTCTACCTAGAAAGGCAATTATTCATGATCAAAGGACAGATAAAGAGCTTCCTAGAGAAGAAAAAGCTAAAGGAGTTCAGTATTATAAGAAATGTTAAAAAGAGGACTTCTGGCCAAGACGGAGGTGTAGGTAGACACACCATGCCTCCTCACACAACCAAAATAAGAACAACAACAATTTAAAATCAAAACTGAGAAAAAAATTGAACTGTATGGAAGTCCAACAACCAAGGAGTTAAAGTAGACACATTCATCCAGACTGGTAGGAGGGGTGCAGTCGGGTTGCCAAGTGGATAGGACTCTTGGCAAAGTGGCAGCTGGTGGACCCTGGGTGCTCAAGGCAGCAGCTAGTGGACCCAGCGAGTCAGCGTATTTTGGAGGATCATCATGCACAAGGCAGCTGGTGGACTGGGCAGTCCCACATTCATGCGCAGATAAACCAGGAGAAACTGGGGAGTGAGAGAGATTGCGAAACCCAGGGTCCCAGCAGGGGGAAAAAAAGGCCTCAAAACACCAATTGAAAACACCTGTGGGGGATGAGATGCTGGGAGAAATTCCCAACCTCACAGAAGAGTTCATTGGAGAGACCCACAGGGTTCTAGAACATACACAAACCCACTCACCTGGGAATCAGCACCAGAAGGGGGCAATTTGCTTGTGGGAAGTGGAGAAAGTAATTGAAATCCGGCAGAGAGTAGGGCAAGTGCCACTGTTCCCTCTCAGACCCCTCCCCAACATACAGTGTCACAATGCAGCAACTGGGTTGCCCTGCCCTGGTGATCACCTAAGGATCCACCCTTCACTACATAGCAGGCTTGTCAAAACAAAACAAAAAAAAAAATGGCCCAAATGAAAGAACAGATCAAAGCTCCAGATAAAATACAACTAAGCAATGAAGACATAGCCAACCTATCAGATACACAGTTCAAAGCACTGGTAATCAGGATACTCACAGAATTCGTTCCATTTGGTTGCAAATTAGATGAAAAAATGAAGGCTATGCTAAGTGAAATAAAGGAAAATGTACAGGGAACCAATAGTGGTGGAAAGAAAACTGGGACTCAAATTAATGGAGTGGACCAGAAGGAAGAAAGAAACATCCAATCAGAAAAGAATGAAGAAATAAGAATTCAAAAATATGAGGAGAGGCTTAGGAATTTCCAGGACATCTTTAAATATTCCAATGTCCGAATTATACGGATACCAGAAGGAGAAGAGGGAAAGCAACAAGTGGAAAAGTTATATAAACAAATAATAAAGGAGAACATCCCCATTCTGGCAAAGAAAATAGACTTCCAGGAAGTCCAGGAAGCTCAGAGAGTCCTAAAGAAGTTGAACCCAAGGAGGGACACACCAAGGCACATCATAATTACATTAGCCATGGTGAAAATGAAGGAGAGAATCCTAGAAGCAGCAAGAGATAAGGAGAGAGTCACCTACAAATGAGTTCCCATTAGGCTGTCAGCTGATTTCTCAAAAGAGACCTTACAGGCAAGAAGGGGCTGGAAAGAAGTATTCCAAGTCATGAAAGCCAAGGACCTACATCCCAGCTCTATCTAGCAAAGCTTTCATTTAGAATGGAAGGACAGATGAAGTGCTTCCCAGATAAGGTCAAGTTAAAGGAGTTCATCATCACCAAGCCCTTATTCTATGAAAGGTTAAAGGGACTTATCTAAGAAAAAGAAGATAAAAACATGTATGGTAAAGTGACAGTAAATTCATAATTATTAACAACTACACCTAAAACAAAAACAAAAAGAAAGTAAGCAAACAACTAAAACAGGAACAGAACCACAGAAATAGAGATCACATGGAGGGTTAGCAACAGGGCAATGGGGAGAGGACAGAGAGGGGAAAAGTACAGAGTGTAAGTATCATAGATGGTAGGTAGAAAATAGACACGGGGAGGGTAAGAATAGTATGGGAAATGTAGAAGCTAAAGAACTTATTAGTATGACATGCACGTAAACTAAAGGTGGGGAATGTGGGTGGGAGGGGGTGTGCAGGGTGGAGAGGAGTGAAGGGGGAAAATGGGACAACTATAATAGCTTAATCAATAAAATATATTAAAATATAAAAAAGTAAAAAAATGTTAAAAAGAATGATAAAAATATAAATAACAAAATACAGGAAAGAAAAGATGCTAACTGACACAGGCAAACAGTCAAAGCAGTGGATCAACCAACTATAAAGATAGTAGTACAAAGGTTAAAAGACAAAAACAGGAAGCTCATGTATAACAGAAACAATAAATTAAGGTGTACCTACAAATGCACACACACACACACACACACACACACACACACGAAGCAAAAAATGTGACCAAAACATAAATGGCATAAAGGAGTGTAAACATTGTAGTGATTTTAGGTTGTGATCTAACTTAAGCAACCATCAACTTTAAATAGATGGCTATAAACAAAGCCAGTATATAGGAAGTACATGGCAAGTATCAACAAGAATTCTACAAAAGGTAGAATTTCTACAAAAAAAGAGAAAGAGATACAAAACAACACTATAGAAAATCATCAACATATAAGAGAGCAGGAAAATAAGAAAGGAGCAGAGCCCTGGCCAGGTAGCTCAGTTGGTTCTAAAGCGTTGTCCTGATACACCAAGGTTGCAGGTTTGGTCGTGGTAAGGACACATATAAGAATCAACCAATAAATGCATTAGTAAGTGGAACAACAAATCAATGCTTCTCTCTCTCTCTCTTTGAAATCAATAAATATCCTGTACTGGTGTAGCTCTGTTTGTTGGAACATCCTCCTATACACCAAAAAGCTATAGGTTTGATTCCCAGTCAGGGCACATATCTAGATTGCTGGTTCAAATCCTGGTCAGGGCACATGTGGGAGGCAACCAGTGTTTCTTACATTGATGTTTATATCTCCCTCTATCTCTAAAAATCATTAAGTATATTAAAAATAAATAATTAACTAAGAAAAGAACAGAGTAGAACTACAAAAACAATTAGAAAACAATAAAAAGGAAATAACTACAGACCTATCAGCAATCACTTTAAATGTCAGTGGACTAAATGCTTTGATCAAAAGACATAGGGTGTCTAGACAGACTTCTGGCCAAGATGGAGGCAAAGGTAGACACACTGCCTCTTCACACAACCAAAAGAAGGACAACAATAATTTAAAAACAAAAAACAACAAGAATTATCAGAACATAGAACTGTATGGAAGTCTGACAACCAAGGAGTTAAAGAAGAAACATTCATCCAGACTGATAGGAGGGGTGGATACATGCAGGTGGGTGGAGAGGACTCATGGCAAGGTGGTGGCTGGCTGGCAAGGCAGCAGCTAGTGGAGCCAGTGGTCCCACATCTGCACACAGATAAACCAGGAGGAACAACTGAGGAGCAAAACACCACACAAACCAGAGCCCCAGTGTGAGGAAATAAAGCCTCAAACCACTCATTGAAAACACCTGTGGGGGTGGAGGCAGCAGTGGCAGAAACTCCCAACCTCACAGGACAGTTCATTGGAGAGACCCACAGGATCCTAGAACTTACACAAACCCACCCATGGGAAATCAGCACCAGAAGGGACCACTTTGCTTGTGGGTAGTGGAGCAAGTGACTAAAAACCAGCAGAGAGCAGAGCAAGTACTATTGTTCCCTCTCAGACCCCTTCCCCCTCATACAGCTTCACAAGGCAGTGATGTGGATTACCCTGTCCTGGCAAATACCTAAGGCTCTGGCCCTTACAACTAACAGGTGTGCTGAGAAAAAAAATATGGTGCAAATGAAAGAACAGAACAAAGCTCCAGAAAAAAATACAACTAAGCAATGAGGACATAGCCAACCTATCAGATACACAGTTCAAAACACTGGTAATCAGGATGCTCACAGAATTCATTCCATTTGGTTGCAAATTAGATGAAAAATGAAGGCTATGCTAAGTGAAATAAAGGAAAATGTACAGGGAACCAATAGTGGTGGGAAGAAAACTGGGACTCAAATCAATGGAGTGGATCAGAAGGAAGAAAGAAATATTCAACCAGAAAAGGATGAAGAAACAAGAATTCAAAAAAGTGAAGAGAGGCTTAGGAACCTCCTCCGGGACATCTTTAAATGTTCCAAGATCCAAATCATAGGGTTGACAGAAGGAGAAGAGGGTGAGCAAGAAATCAAAAATTTATTTGCAAAAACGATGAAGGAGAATGTCCCCAATCTGGCAAAGGAAATAGACTTCCAGGAAGTCCAGGAAGCTCAGAGAGTCCCAAAGAAGTGGGACCCAAAGAGGAACACACCAAAGCACATCATAATTATATTACCCCAAATTAAAAGGAGAGAATCTTGGAAGAAGCAAGAGAAATGAGACAATTACCTACAAAGACTGTCAGCTGATTTCTCAAAAGAGACCTTACAGGCAAGAAAGGGCTGAAAAGAAGTATTCTAAGTCATGAAAGGCAAGGACCTACATCCAAGATGACTCTGTCAGCAAAGCTTTCATTTAGAATGGAAGGGCAGATAAAGTGTTTTCCAGAAAAGGTCAAGTTAAAGGAGTTTGTCCTCACCAAGCTCTTATTATATGAAATGTTAAATGGATTTATCTAAGTAAAAGAAGATAAAAAATGTGAACAGTAAAATGACAGTAAACTCAGTTATTAACAACCACACCTAAAACAAAAACAAAAGCAAACTAAGTAAACAACTAGAACAGGAACAGAACCACAGAAATGAAGATCACATGAAAGGTTATCAACAGGGGAGTGGGAGGGGGAGAGAGAGCAGGAAAAGATATAGAGAATAAGTAGCATAGGTAGTAGGTAGAAAATAGGCAGGGGGAGGTTAAGAATAGTGTAGGAAAAGTAGAAGCCAAAGAATTTATATGTATGACCCATGGACATGAATGAAAGGTGGGGGGAACATGGGTGGGAGGGGATGTGCAGGGCTGAGGGGAATAAAGGGGGAAAAATGGGACAACTCTAATAGCATAATCAATAAAATATATTTTAAAAAAGACATAGATGGATAGCAGTAACCATGTAGCATAGATAGATAGCATATTCATACATATGCTGCCTACAAAGGACCCACTTTAGATTGAAAGACATCACAGACTAAAAGTAAAGGGATGGAAAAATTAATATATTCATGCAAAGAGAAACAGCAATGCTGAAATAGCAACACATCACAAAGTAGACTTGAAAAACACTATAGCAAGAGAAAAAGAAGGGCATATCATAATGGTAAAATAATCATTCTAACAAGAAGACATAACTCTCATAAAAATCTATACATGCAATATAGGAGCATGTAAATGTATAAAGCAAATATTGATGGACATAAAAGAAGAGATTAACAGTAATACAGCAATAGAGAGGAATTTAACACTCACTGACATCAATGAATAGATCACCCAGACAGAAAATCATAAGCAACAAAAAAATAGTGGCCTTAAATGAAACATTAGACCAGATAATCTTAGTTGATATTTCTATCAACCCAACATTTAACCCAAAAGTAGCAGAATGTACATTCGTTTCAAGTGCACATGGAACATTTTTCAGGATATACCACATTTTAGGCCACAAAACAAGTCTCAATAAGTTTAAGATTGAAATCATACCAAGAATCCTCTCTGAGCACAATGCTATGAAACTAGAAATTAATGTCAGGAAGAAAACTGATCGCCTTGGCTGGCGTAGCTCAATGGATTGAGCACGGACTGCGAACCAAAGCATCACAGGTTCGATTCCCAGTCAGGGCTCATGCCTGGGTTCCAGGCCATCGTCCCCAGCAACCGCACATTGATGTTTCTCTCTCTCTCTCTCTTTCTCCCTCCCTTCCCTCTCTAAAATTAAATAAATAAAATCTTTAAAAAAAAGAAAGAAATATTATTAAAAAAAGAAAACTGATAAACACACAAATACATGGATGATAAATAGCACATTACTAAGCAACAAATGAGTTAACAATGAGATCAAAGAAGAAATAAAAAGATACCTGATACAAATAAAAATGAAAATGTGATGACCCAAAATCTATGGGACACACCTGAAACAGTTCTGACAGGGAGATTCATCAAATATACATGTACCTTAAGCAACAAGAAAAACTGCAAATAAACAATCTAATTTTCTGCTAAAAGAAACTAGAAAAACGGGACAAACAAAGCCCAAAGTGTGGAGAGCAAGGGAAATAAATAAAGATCAGAGCAAAAATAAACAAAATGAAGTCTAAAAAACAATGTAAACTATCAATGAAACCAAGAGCTTTTTCTTTGGAGACATAAACCAGACTGATAAACCTTTAACCAGACTTGTCAAGGAAAAAAGAAACAGGACTCAATTAAATAAGTCAGACGTAAAAGAGTAGCAGCGACAATTGACATCCCAGAAATTCAAAGCATTATAAAAAATACTACAAGTAAATATATGCCAAAGAATTGGACAGCATGGAAAAATTGAATAAGTCCTAGAAACATAAATCTTCCAAGACTGAATCAGGAAGAAACAGAAAATCTGAACAGATCAATAACTGCTAATGAAATCAAATCAATAGTAAAACATCTCCCAACAATAAAAGTCCTGGACCAGATGGCTTCACAGGTGAATTTTACCAAACATTAAAAAAAGATTTAATACCCTCAAACTATTCCAAAAAAGTTGAAGAAGAAAAAGGCCCCCAAATTCATTTTATGGGTTAGCATTACCCTGATACCAAAACCAGACAAAGACACTGTAAAAAAAGAATTATAGGGATCGTGAACATAGATGCAAAAATACTCAACAAAATTTTTTGTCTAAAGCATTTTTATTGATTATGCCATTACAGTTTTCTTAATTTCTTCTTCTTTATCCTCCCTATGCCCTGCACTCCCAACTCTCCAACACTCCCAGTTAGTTCATGTCCATGAGTTGAACATATAAGTTCTTTGAGTTCTCTATTTCCTATACCATCTTTTATCTCTTCCTGTCTGTTTTATGTCTACCAATTATGCTTCTTCTTCCCTGTACCTTTCCCCTCCCATTCCTCCCTTCCCCTGATGCAGACACTGGCCTGCAGTGTCTATGGCATTATGGATGAGACATGAGACAAATTCACATGGACTACTGAGTCCTCTGGAGGAAAAGGGACATCACAGCTACTCTCTCAAGGGGAGAGCTCCTCAAAGTGGCCTAGCCACTCTCTCAAGAGGAGAGTGCACCAACCCTTGCCTTGACAAGCTTTTATTGAGTTCATTTTGCACAAGAATACAGGTAAAGCTCATTAATCATTACCAGGCAGTAAGAATCAAACAAACAAAGAACTCCGAGGGCCTATTTTGAGTCAGGGTCAGATAGCTAAAGAGCCATAAAACTTTGAGGCACAAACTCACTTCTCATTTAATTGAGAGCATTCTAAACAAAGCAGGTTTCACAGGATTTTACATATTCTTTCTTAGGTCTGATCACCCTAGGGAACCTGCCCCTTCTAGCATAGGGACACACCCACCACTATCATTGTTTCAGGCTTAAGGCATTGTTTCAGGCTTAAGTCAGGCAGGGGAAGTAAAGCAGCCAAGAGATTAGGAGACTTTCTGCAGACAAAATGAGGACTCAGGCTATGTCAAAGCTGAGGGGTAAGGGTCCGTCATACCCTTTTGCTATAGTCCCCCAAGTCCTTCCCTGGGGCCTCCACATGATCATACCTGTCTTAGGTGGTTTCTCCCTTGGGTAATCTTACCCATCATTGGCTAACCAATCAAGCATTGGGGGCCAGGCAGGGTGAAGTAAAAGGAGCAGAAGCAGTGCCCCTGCCAGGGAAATAAGCTTTGTCTCCTTAGTGGCTTATGGTCTGAAGGTTGCTCACTCAGCCTTAGCCATGGGGGGGGGTGGGCAGTTACAGCTTCTGAAACCAGGCAGGGCAGTTCCCAATGTTCCCCCTCTCCACTGAAACTCCTCCATGTGATTTCTATTTCTCTGATTCTATTCCTGTTCTAGTTGTTTGCTTAGTTTTTGTTTTCAATGTTTTTCTTTTCTTTTAGGTCCATTTATTGATAGTTGTGAGTTTCTTGTCATTTTACTGTTCATATTTTTATCTTCTTTTTGTTAGACAA
Source organism: Tonatia bakeri (assembly GCA_004024845.1). NCBI lineage: Eukaryota > Metazoa > Chordata > Mammalia > Chiroptera > Phyllostomidae > Tonatia > Tonatia bakeri. The sequence goes on along the minus strand of PVIA01013211.1, from coordinate 12,677 downwards.
ATCCTTTTAACATTTCATATAATAATGGCTTGGTGATGATAAATTCCTTTAACTCGACCTTATCTGGGAAGCACTTTATCTGCCCTTCCATTCTAAGTGATAGCTTTGTTGGATATAGTACTCTTGGATGTAGGTCCTTGGCTTCCATGACTTGGAATACTTCTTTCCATCCCCTTCTTGCCTGAAAGGTTTGTTTTGAGAAATCAGCTGATAGCCTTATGGACACTCCTTTGTAGGTAACTGTCTCCTTTTCTCTTTCTGCTTTTAGGATTACCTCTTTATCTTTAATCTTGAGTAACTTAATGATGATGTGTCTTGGTGTGTTCCTCTTTGGGTCCAACTTCTTTGGGACTCTTTGAGCTTCCTGGACTTCCTGGAAGTCTATTTCCTTTGCCAGAATGGGGAAGTGTTCCTTCATTATTTGTTCAAATAAGTTTTTAATTTATTGCTGTTGTTTTTCTTCTTCTGGCACCCCTACAATTCAGATATTGGAACATTTCAGGCTGTTCCAGAGGTTTGTAAGTCTCTCTTCACTTTTGTGAATTCTTGTTTCTTCATTCTGTTCTGGTTGAATGTTTATTTTTCCCTTTTGTTCCAAATCATTTATTTGAGTTCTGGTTTCCTTCCTGTTACTGGTGGTTGCCTAAATATTTTGCTTTATTTCATCTTGGGTATCTTTCATTTGTTCTTTCCTTTTTCCGACCAAGCTGAATCAGTTCTGTGAGCATTTTGATTACCAGGGCTTTAAATTCTCCATCAGATAGGTTGGCTATCTCCTCATTGCTTATCTCTCTTTCTGAAGTTTTGCTCTGTTCTTTCCTTTGGGCCCTATTTCTTTGTCTAGGCACACCTGTTAAATTGTAAGGGAGTGAGGTCTTAGGTATTCACCAGGGAAGGACAACCCTCTTTTCTGTGCTGTAGCGCTGCCTGTGGGGGAGGGGCCAAAGAGGGAACAATGCAGTTTGCCTTCCAGCTCTAGCCCACTTTTCAATGAACCCTTGTGTGAGGCTGGGAGTTTCTCCCAACACAGCAAATGCCACAGTCCACAGTGAACTCTGAGTCTCAGTTTTGCATTCAGCCAGCCCTCCCCACTTGGTCTGCCTCACCAAGGTTTTACTGAGCTGGCCCCACCTGCGTGGTCCACAGCCTTGTCTACTGGTCTGGTTGTTCTTGTTTACTTTTTCTTTAATTTCTTGGTTGTTGGAGTTCTATGAAGTTTGATTTTCTGGCACTTCTGGTTGTTTATTGATTTTAGGTTCTTCATTATGCTCCTTTTGTCTGTGCGAGGAAGTGAAGCTCAACAAAACCTTAAAAAACTGAACTCAGCAGTACAATCAAGATCATACACTATGATCAAGTGGGATTTGTTCCTGGATGCAAGCTTGGTTCAAAATTGGCAAATCAATAGTCATGATATACCACATAAATAAAATGAAGCAAAAAAATTATGATCATGTCAATAATGCAGAAAAAGCATTTGACAAAATTCAGCATCCATTTATGATAAAAACAAACCAGCAGAGTGGAAATAGAGGAAATATATCTCAACAATATAATTGCCATATATAACAAACTCACAGATAACATTATCCACCAACACTATAAAGCTGAAAGCTATTTCTTTAATATCAGAAACAAGGCAATGACATGCACTTTCACCACTTTTATTCTATATAATATTGGAAGTCTTAGCCCCAGGAATCATACAAGAAGAAATAATAGGTACCTAAATTGCAAAAAAGAAATAAAACTGTCATTATTTGCAGATGATATCATATTATATAGAGAAAACCCTAAAGATTCACCAAAAAAGTATTAAAATAAATCATTTTGGCAAATTATCAGAATACAAAATAAACATTTGGAAATTAGTTGCAGTTTTATACACCAATAGTGAACTATCAGAAAGAAAATGTTTAAAAACACTGCAGAAAAAGGGATATAAAGGAAAGAATAGACAAATGGGACTACATCAAATTAAAAGCTTCTGAATAGTTAAAGAAAACATCAGTAAAATGAAAGGGAAACAACTGATGGGAAAATATATTTGTCAGTGATACCTCAGACAAGGGTTTGATCTCCAAAATATATAAAGGACTCACATGACACCACACCATGAAGACAAAAAATCCAATTAAAAATGGGCAGAGAACTTGAACAGACACTTTCCCAAGGAGGACATCCAGAGGGCCCAGAGACATGTGCAAGGATATTAGCATCACAACCATCAAAGAAATGCAAATTAAAACCACAATGAGATACCACTTCACACCAGTCAGAATGACCATCATAAACAAATCAATAAACAACAAGTGCTGGCAAGGTGGTGGAGAAAAGGGAACCCTAGAGCACTGTTGGTGGGAATGCAGACTGGTGCAGCCACTCTGGAAAACAGTATGGAATTTCCTCAAAAACTAAAATGAAACTGCCTTCCAATCCAGTGATCCCACTGCTGGGACTATACCCTAAGAATCATGAAACACCATTTTAAAGGAACCTATGCACCCCAATGTTCATAGCAGCACAATTTACAATAGCCAAGTGCTGGAAGCAACCTATCTGCCCATCAGTAAATGAGTGGATCAAAAAACTATGGTACATTTACACAATGGAATTCTATGCAGCAGAAAGAAAGAAGAAACTCCTATGCTTTGCAAGAGGATGGATGGAACTGGAGAGCATTATGCTAAGTGAAATAAGCCAGGCGGTAAGAGACAAGTACCATATGATCTCACCTTTAAGTGGAACATAATCAACAAAACAAGGAAGCAAAATATAACCAGAGACATTTAAAATAAGAACAATTTGACAATGGAATGCTATACAGCAGAAAGAAGGAGCTCCTACTTTTTTCAACAGCATGAATGGAACTGGAGAGCATTATGTTAAATGTAATAAACCAGGGAGTGAAAGAGAAATACCCTATGCTCTCACCTGATAGTGAAACCTAATCAGCAAAACAAACAAGCGAGCAAAATATTACCAGAGACATTGAAATAAAGAACAAACTGACAGTGACCTAAGGAGGTAGGAGGAGCATAACGGGGGAAAAAAGGGAAAGGGTCAAGTCAAGGAACATGTATAAATGGCCAATTGACAAAGACAATGAGGGTAGATTGAATGTGGGAGGTGGGGGTGGGTAGGGCAGGGGAGAGTAATGAGAGAAAAATGGGGACAACAATAACAAATGATAATAAAAATTATATTTAAAAAAAGAAGTCGAAACTCTCCTCAGTGAACCTTGGCCCAAGTTACCACCTCAGCTGAGCATTTCAATGAGACTTCAATGGCTAAAATACAATGTAGAGAATATAGTGAATAATACTCTAATGACTATTTATGGTGTCCAATATGTACAAAACTTATTGGGGTGATCATTTTGTAAGTTATATAAATGTCTAATTATAGTGTTGTATACCTGAAACTAATATAGTATTATACATCAACTATAATTGAAAAATAAAATAAAAAAGCCCTCACCAACAAAAATAAAGATATGAAAAAGACAATCTCTTTAATAAATGGTACTGGGAAAACTGGACAGACACATGTAAAAATGAAATTAGACTACTGTCTTACACCATATGCAAAAATAAACTCAAAATGGATTAAAGAGTTAAATGTAAGAATTAAAACCTAAAACTCTTAGTAGAGAGTGTGGTGAGGGATACAGATGTCTGTCTGAACACAGAGGTCTGGCTAGTGCTTGCAACTAGGGAGCCTGAGCCTGGGGCCTTGGGCCTGGATAGGTGGTGACTGCTACACTGTGAGCCAGTCCTGGCCTTTTTGATTAGGCCTCCCCTGGTGCTGGTGGGGGCACTGTGGAGCAGAAAGGAGGCCAGGTAAGGATCATGAGCTGGCGAATAGAAGGCCAAATGGCTCACTCCCCTGCTGGGGTGGATGTGAAGGCAAAGATGGACACATTAGAGGAGGAGAGCTTGGTACTCTCTGTCTCTTCCACCTCTGATGCAGAATTTGCTGCTGTGGTTGGGTGTCTATTTAATTGTTTTTCAAATTAAAACTTTTATTATCATAATATTTAAACATAAAAAATTGAAAGAATAGAGAATTATCTGTATACCCACTACCCATATTTAACAGTTGTTAACATTTTGCCATATTACTCTTAACATGTAAATATATCTTACATAACCAACTATAAATCTAACATTTCTTCATAAAAAACATCTAACATTCAGTTCTTATTCAAATGTCTCTAACATGTCTTTAGGAGCCTATTTTTCTAACCAGATCCAATTAAAATTCATTCACTGCATTTGGTTGTAGTGTCTCCTTAATCACTTTTAGTTTACAACAATCTTCAAGCTTTTCTTTTTGTTGTTGACATTGACTTTTTAAAAAGGCCAAGCTGGGACTTCTGGTCAATATGGAAGCACAGGTAGATACACTTTGTCTCCTTGCACGACCAAAAGAAGGACAACAAAAAATTGAAAAACAAAACAAACAAAAAATAACCAGAACTGCCAGAAAAACAAACTGTATGGAAATCCAACAAAGGAGTTAAAGAAGAAATTTTCATCTAGACTGATAGTAGTGGTGGAGATAGGTAGCTGGGGCAGAGAAGACTTGCAGCAGGGCAGCATTTGGAGGACCAGGGAAAGTGAGGTGACAACTGGCAGAGCAGGCAGTCTCGCATTTGCACGTGGATAAACTCAAAGGATCAACTGAGGAGCAAGATAGACTGTGCAACCCAGGGTTCCAGCTCAGGGAAATAAAACCTCAAAACTTCTGACTGAAAAAACCTATGGGGTTAGAGGCAGCAGAAGAAATTCCTAGTCCCCTGGGAGAGTTCATTGGAGAGACCCACAGGGTCCTAGAGAGTACAAAAAAACCCACACACCTGGAAATCAACACCAGAAGAGCCCAATTTGCTTGTGGGTATCAGAAGAAGTGACTGAAAGCAGGTCAAGAGCTAAGCAAGAGGCATTGTTCTTTCTCGGACTACTCCATCACATAAAATACCACTACATAGCAAAGTGGGCTTCCCCAACCTACCAATACATAAGGCTTTGCCCCTCACTATGTAAGCGGTGTGCCAAGACAAAAAACACATGACCCAAATGAAGGAACAGATTGAAGCTCCAGAAAAAATACAACTAAGCAATGAAGAGATAGCCAACCTATCAGATGCACAGTTCAAAACACTGGTCATCAGGATGCTCACATGATTGGTTGAGTATGGTCGCAAAATACAGGAAGAAGTGAAGGCTATGAAAAGTGAAATAAAGAGAGAGGAAGATGGCGGCCTTGGAGGAGGAATCCAGATCCCCCTCTCCAGTGCTTGGGGGAGAATTTGGCCGATCTGAGGAGAAACAGAGCAGGAGACCACCGATATTGCGACATTTATGAAAATAGGGCATCAGAAGTTATCCAGATATTGAATGAACAGACGGTAAGAGGCCAGCTTTGGGAACAAAAGGGACCTGTGCTAGGCATGGAGAGTGGGCTGCGCTCCTGGGTCTGTCTCCGGGCACCCGGGAGAGCGGAGTCACCGCTCCGTCCCCATCCCCAGTCAAGGTTTGGGAAGCAGTGCTCCGGCCTGCGGAGCAGTCAACGAGGGTCCCGAGCCTACCTGAAGCGGATGAATAGGGGTGGGAACAAGAGGCGGGAAGAACGGCAGCAAGACAAAGGATTCTGTTCAAGCTGCAAACTTTTATTTAAACGGCGGGGGGTTATATAGGGACGGGAAAAGGGAAGCTGCTCTGATAGGCTGCCCCGTGCGTGTTCACCTCGTGCCCTTGTTAGTGATTGGTCAGTTAGGTGCGTGATCAGTACCTTGATTGGTCAGTCAGGTGCGTGATCAGTACCTTGATTGGTCACTGGTTCGCGTCCTCTGCGGATGCCCCCAGGGGGCAATGCTGGTGGCTCAGACCGCAATATGCTGTCTTGCTGACGGCATCAGCAAGCTAAGGCCCCAACAAAGCAGAAGCACAGGAGCTGTGCACACCCACAAACTTTCCGGGGAACAGTGAGTACCCAGTCTGCCGGACCAAGAGAGACCTTGCCATGGGATTGGAGGCCTTCCCGTGGGCGCTTGCACCCCCAACCAGGGGAGTGTGTGGTTTTAGGGAAGACTGAGACCCCACGGCCGGGAACAAAAGAAGGGCTTCCGGAGTTGAGACAATTTGGCATGGGCGTGCGCCCTGCCAGATACCTCACTCAAATGGAGAACCCAGAAAAGACAAAGCTATTCTGGGGTCCTGGGGCCCACAGCAGAGGCAAAGGGAAGGGCGCGGCCCTTCCCAAACCCTGGAGGGTGCATTGCGAAACCGGAGGAGAGGCGGCGCTTCCCGAGAACATAGAGCCCACGAGGGGAAGTACAGGGCTCCTCACAGTCCCGGTTCAGGCACCATGACCCCGGAAGAGAGGCGGGTGCTTCGCTGAGCATAGAGCCTGTGGTGGCGAAGCGGGGGGGAGGGACGCAACCCCTTGCCACCTCCGCAGCTTGCGCCCTGAGCCCAGAGGGAGACAGCAATCATTTCTGGGAAAAGCTCGTGGCCAGCCCTGAGTCTGACTGAGTTCTGTCTTAGAAAGGGGAAAGGCAGTCTAACCGCTGGCTCCTCAGCCTGCTTGTGCTGGCAGGAGCAGAAAGACTGATTTGGCCAGTTAGAAACCAAAAAAAGTTTTTTTTCTTTTTGCTTTTGTTGTTGTTGTTTCTTTGTTTATTTTTTCCTTTTCTCTGTGTGTGTGTTTTCTTCTTCTTCTTTTTCTTTCTTTCTCTTTTCTTTTTCCCCCTTATCCTGCTGATGTTGTTTGTTTGATTTTTTCTTGTTTTTGTTTATTAAGCAACTTTTTATTTTATTTAAACTCTTAATATTTTTATATCTCTCAATTCCCTATGATTCTTTTCCATCCATCTTAGTGCTATTACTTCTGCTCCAAATCTATCTCTCCTGTAATATATCTTCTGGGGGTTTTTTTTTGGTAGTTGTTGTTTGTTTGTTTGTTTTGTTTTTGCACGCAAATTTATATTATATTTTTCTTTCTTTTCTGACATTTTTTTTATTTCAATAGTAGTTTCTTTTCTTTCTACATAATCTTCTTTGCTTGGCTGGTTATACTGTCGATTGACAGGTTCCCCCTACTATCTCATTCACAATGTGTTGATAATTTACTGTCCCTCACTTGGGTCCCATTGGTACACCACTCAAGATTCTATGCTCCTTATTCTTGTTGTCGAGATCTCATAGAATCTGCCCTAAGATTGTTGCTTCAATATCACTATAAATAAGATTTATTCCATACACTTGTAAATACAACTTAACACCCCTCACAGATTTTGGCTCACTTCGCAATTTCCGAAACTCTACTAATATAGGGGTTATCTCTATTCTTTTACACACTACCCCTATTTACTATTCTTTATTCCTACCTTACCTCAGAATCTGACCTCTTGCTGTCTCATAGCTTTGTAGATCCAACTAACAACACTTTCCTATCCACTAAGAGTCTTATCTTTCCATACTTTTTAAAATGTAGATAGTGGGGCAGAAGATCACGGTTTACACTATATATAGCCAAAGGATCTCCCATCTCTTCTCTATTGGCTGCTACTGTAAATATCATAGAATACTGGTTCGCTGTCTTAACTCATTTTGCCTTACTCCTCCAACTGATCACAAAAAAGAGTAGGGGGAAGTTGTGAACACCAGGATACCCAAAAGAGACTACACCACTGATCCTCACAGGTATTCTACCACAGAAGTTCACACCATAAACACAAGGAACCAGAACAGATCAAGTTAAGAAACAGAGGTTAACAAGAAGAGTCTCAGGAACAATGAGAAGACAAAGAAACAATCCGCAAATGAAAGGAAAGGAGAAAGCCTCAGAAGGAATGCTAAATGAAATAGAGGCAACTCCACTATCAGATATTGAGTTCAAAACAATGATTATAAGGAAGTTCAATGAGCTCACAATGAGCTTCCAGAAACTACAGGGAAGCTACATTGATCTCACTGCAAACTATATCAATATGAAAAAGGAAATAGAAACTATCAACAAGGGCCAAGAGGGAATAAAGAATACAATTTCTGAACTGAAGAACACAGTAGAAGGAATGAAAAGCAGGATTGATGAAGCAGAAAATCGGATCAGCGAATTGGAGGACAAAGTAGAAAAAAATATCCAGAAAGAACAAGAAAAGGAAAAGAGGCTCAGAAAAAATGAAGAGGGATTAAGAGAAATGCAAGACAATATGAAATGTAATAATATCTGTATAATAGGGATACCAGAAGGAGAAGAAGATGAGCAAGGGATAGAAAACCTACTTGACAAAGTAAGGAAGGAAAACTTCCCCAATTTGATGAGAGAAAAAGTCACACAAATCCAGGAAACACAAAGAGTTCCAATCAAGAGAAACCCGAAGAAGCCCACCTCAAGACACATCATAATTAAAATGGCAAAATTTCAAGGCAAAGAGAGAATATTAAAGGCAGCAAGGGAGAAAAAGGAAGTAACATACAAGGGAGCCCCAATAAGGCTAACAGCTGATTTCTCAATGGAAACACTGCAAGCTAGAAGGGAATGGCAAGAAATATTCCAAGTAATGAGAACCAGAGGCCTGCAGCCAAGGCTACTTTACCCAGCAAGTCTCTCAATCAAGACAGAAGGCGAAATAAGAAGCTTCCCAGACAAAAGAAGTCTAAAAGAATATACCTCCACTAAACCAGCTCTGCAAGAGATACTAAAGGGTCTGATTTAAGGGAAGGAAGGGAAAGAGAAAGACAGAGAGGAACACACATACATAAATGGCAATGAATAAGTGCCTATCAATAATAACCTTATATGTAAATGGATTAAATGTTCCAATCAAAAGACATAGAATAGCTGAATGGATAAGAAAACATGACCCACACATATGCTGCCTACAAGAGACCCACCTCAGGATAAAAGACCTGCACAGGCTGAAAGGGAAGGGCTGGAAACAAATTTTCCAAGCAAATGGACAGGAAAAAAAAGCCGGAGTAGCGATACTCATTTCAGACAAAATAGACTTCCAAAAAAGGGCCATAAAGAGAGACCCAGAAGGTCACTTCATAATACTCAAGGGAAGAATCCACCAAGAAGACATCAGTATTGTAAATATATATGCACCCAACATGGGTGCACCCAAATACATAAAGAAAATCCTAGAGGACTTTAAGAAAGATATGGACAGCAAAACAATTATAGTGGGGGATTTTAACACCCCACTCTCAAAAATGGACAGATCTTCCAAACAAAATATCAACAAAGATATCATGGCATTGAACAATACCCTAGATGAAATGGACTTAACTGATATTTACAGAGCCCTCCATCCCAAAGAAGCTGAATACACATTTTTTCCAAATGCACATGGAACATTTTCAAAGATAGATCACATGACAGGACCCAAAGCAAGTCTCAACAAGGTCAAGAAAGTCGAAATCATACCAAGCATTTTCTTGGATCACAAGAGACTGAAAGTGGAAACCAACCCATGGAAAAAAACCCAAAATACTCAAAATCATGGAGATTAAATAGCATGCTATTAAACAATGAATGGGTCAAGAATGAAATTAGGGAAGAAATCTAAAGGTTTCTGGAAGCAAATGAAAATGAACATACAACAACCCAAAACTTATGGGACACAGCAAAGGCAGTATTGAGAGGGAAGTTCATAGCGATACAGGCATACCTAAAAAAGATAGAAACATTTCAAACAAACAACCTAACCCTACGTCTACAAGAACTCAAGGAACAACAACAAAGAGAACCCAGAGGAAGTAGAAGGGAGGAAATAAACAAGATCAGAGCAGAATTAAATGACATAGAGACTAAAAGCACAATTCTAAGGATCAATGAATCCAGGAGCTGGTTCTTTGAAAAGATAAACAAAATCAACAAGCCTTTAGGCAGGCTCATCAAGAAAAAAAGAGAGAAGACCCAAATAAACACAATCAGGAATGAAAGAGGAGAGATTACAACTGACACCACAGAAATACAAAGAACTGTAAGAAATTACTATGAAGAACTGTATGCCAAGAAATTTGAAAACCTAGATGAAATGGACAAATTTCTAGAAAAATATAATCTTACTAAACTCAATGAAAAAGAAGCAGAAAACCTGAACAAACCAATAACAGCAAAAGAAATTGAAGCAGTAATTAAATAACTCCCAACATACAAAAGCCCTGGACCAGATGGTTTCACAGGAGAATTCTACAAAGCATTTAAGGAAGAGCTAATCCCTATCCTGCACAGACTATTCCAAAAAATCCAAAAAGATGGAACACTCCCAAACTCTTTATGAGGCCAAAATCATCCTAATTCCAAAACTAGATAAAGACACAATGAAGAAAGAAAACTTCAGGCCAATATATCTGATGAACATTGACGCTAAAATCCTCAACAAAATACTGGCCAACCACATCCAACAATACATTAAAAAGATCATCCACCATGACCAAGTGGGTTTCATCCCAGGCATGCAAGGATGGTTCAATATTTGCAAATCAGTAAATGTAATACATCACAGAAACAGAAGCAAAGAGAAAAATCACATGATCATATCAATAGATGCAGAAAAAGCATTTGATAAGGTACAGCATCCATTTATGATAAAAACACTCAGCAAAGTGGGAATAGAGGGAACATTTCTCAAAATGATAAAGGCCATATATGAGAGACCTACAGCCAGCATCATACTCAATGGGCAAAACTAAAATCTTTTCCACTAAGAACAGGAACAAGACAAGGCTGTCCACTTTCACCACTTTTATTCAATATAGTATTGGAAGTTTTAGCCACAGCAATCAGACAAGAAAAGGAAATAAAAAGGCATCCAAATCGGAATGGAGGAAACAAAACTGTCATTGTTTGCTGATGACATGATAGTGTACGTAGAAAATCCTATAGACTCTACCAAAATACTGCTTGACCTAATAAACGAATTTGGCAAAACAGCATGATACAAAGTCAATATCCAGAAATCAAAGGCATTTCTGTACATCACCAATGAAACAGCAGAAGCAGAAATCAAGGAAAAAATCCCATTTGAAATAGCAAAAAGAAAAATAAAATACCTAGGAATAAACCTAACCAAAGTGGTAAAAGACCTGTATTCAGAAAACTATATACCACTGAGCAAAGAAATCAAGGAAGACACAAACAAATGGAAACATATACCATGTTCATGAATTGGGAGAATTAATATCATTAAAATGTCCATACTACCCAAAGCAATCTACACATTCAACACGATACCTATTAAAATACCAAAGGCTTATTTCACAGACATAGAACAAACACTTCAAAAATTTATATGGAACCATAAACGACCCCAAATATCTACTGCAATATTGAAAAAGAAGAGTAAAGTAGGAGGGATCACAATACCTGACACTGAAATATACTACAAGACCATGGTAATCAAAACAGCCTGGTACTGGCATAAGAACAGGCACATGGACCAATGGAACGGAACAGAGAGCCCAGAAATAAACCCAAGTCTCTACGGTCAATTGATATTTGATAAAGGAGGCATCGACATAAAATGGAGTAAAAATAGCCTCTTCAACAAATGGTGCTGGGAGAACTGGACAGTAACATGCAAAAAAATGAAACTAGAACACCAACTTACACCTTACACAAAAATAAACTCAAGATGGATAAAAGACTTAAATATAAATCGTGACACCATTAAAGTACTAGAGGAGAACATAGGTAGGAAAATCTCAGATATATCACACAAAAACTTTTTTACTGACATGTCCCCTAGAGTAAGAGACATAAAGGAAAGAATAAACAAATGGGACCTCATCAAAATAAAAAGCTTCTGCACAGCTAAAGAAAACAGTATCAAAATAAAAAGAGAATCAACTGTATGGGAAAACATATTTGCCAATGATACCTCAGATAAAGGCTTAATCTCCAAAATATATAAAGAACTTACATGATTATACTCTAAGAAGACAAGCAACCGAATTAAAAAATGGGCAAAGGACTTGAACACACACTTCTCTAAGGGGGACATACAGAAGATCCAAAATCACATGAAACGATGTTCAATATCACTAGCTATCAGAGAGATGCAGATTAAAACCACAATAAGGTACTACTTCACACCAGTCAGAATGGCCATCATAAGCAAAACAACAAACAACAAGTGTTGGAGAGGTTGTGGAGAAAAGGGGACCCTAGTGCACTGTTGGTGGGACTGCAGACTGGTACAACCACTGTGGAAAACAGTATGGAACTTCCTCAGAAAATTAAAAATGGATGTGCCTTTTGACCCAGCAATTCCACTGCTGGGACTATATCCTAAGAATCCTAAAACACCAATCCAAAAGAACCTTTGCACCCCCATGTTCATAGTAGCACAATTTACAATGGCTAAGTGCTGGAAGCAACCTAGATGCCCATCAGTAAATGAATGGATCAAAAAACTATGGTCCATTTACAGAATGGAATTCTATGCAGCAGAAAGAAAGAAGGAGCTCTTATCTTTTGCAACATCATGGATGCAACTGGAAAGCATTATGCTAAGCGAAATAAGCCAGGCAGTGAAAGATAAATACCATATAATTTCATCTTTAACAGGAACCTAAACAACAAAATAAAGAAACAAGCAGGGTATAGTCAAAGACACTGCATTAGAGGACAGGCTGAAAGTGACCAGAGGAGAGAGAAGA
>PVIA01013210.1:0-33416 GCA_004024845.1 Tonatia bakeri | reverse complement strand
ACTTCCTGAAAGTCTATTTCCCTTGCCAGATTGGGGAAGTTTTCCTTTAATATCTGTTTAAATATGTTCTCAATTTGTTGCTCTTCCTCTTCCCCTTCTGGTACCCCTATAATTTGGATGTTGGAACATTTGAAGATGTCCTGGAGGTCCCTAAGCCTCTCCTCAGTTTTTTGAATTCTTGTTTCTTCATTCTTTTCTGTTTGGTTGTTCCTTTCTTCCTTCTGGTCTACTCCATTGATTTGAGTCCCAGTTTTCTTCCCCTCATTATTATTTCCCAGTGCGTTTTCCTTCATTTCTCTTATCGTAGCCTGCATTTGTTCATCTAATTTATGTCCAAAGTCAACCAATTCTGTGAGCATCCTGATCACCAGTGCTTTGAACTGTGCATCTGATAGGTCGGCAATCTCTTGGTCACTTAAAAAAATTGGTTCTGGGGCTTTCAATTCTGTTTGAGCCATCTTTTTCATTTTTTATTTTCCTTTGGTCTGGTTGCAGCTATTATGTATGGGCGGCGGAGCCTTAGGTGTTCACCAGGGTGAGGCACCCCAGTGGCTGAGTTGTGACGTTGTATGTGGGGGCGGGGTCTGAGAGGGAACAATGGTACCTGCTCCACTCTCTCTAGGACTCCCCTCCCCCCTGCCACCTCCCACAAGCAAATTGGGCCCTTCTGGTGCTGGCTCCCAGGCGGGTGGGCCTGTGCACTTTCTCGGACTCTGTGGGCTTCCCTGTGGAGCCTCCTGCGAGGCTGAGAGATTCTCCCGGCCTCAACTCCCACAGGTGTTTTCAGTCGGTGCTCTTAGGCTTTGTTTCCCAGTGGCACTGGGTCCCTGGGTTGCACGGTCTGTGTTGCTGCCTGTTTTCGCTTAGCTTGTCTGCGCACGAACGTGTGGCTGCGGTGCACTGGGTCTGTTTGTTGCCTCCCTTGCCCAGGGTCTGCCACCACTCCGTCAGCTGCCCCTGCGCTTCTGGGGTTCGCCAACTGCCATCTGCACCCTGTGCACCCGCGTCTGCCAGCCACTGCTCTTTCTTGCCGGGACCCCTCAACCCCTCTCCGTAGGCCTCCGACTCCATCCCTCCTTACCGGTCTGGATAATGTACCAGTTTTTTAATCCATTCATTTACTGATGGGCACTTAGGTTGCTTCCACTGCTTGGCTATTGTAAATTGTGCTGCTATGAATATTAGAATGCATACGTCCTTTTGGATTGGTCTTTCAATGTTCTTAGGATGTAATCCCAGCAGTGGAATTGCTGGGTCAAAAGGCAGTTCCATTTTTAGTTTTCTGAGGAAATTCCATACTGTTTTCAATAGTGGCTGCACTAGTTTGCAGTCCCACCAACAGTGCACTAGTGTTCTCTTTTCTCCACATCCTCTCCAACACTGGTTTAATTGTTTATGATGGCCATTCTGACTGGTGTAAAGTGGTATCTCATTGTGGTTTTAATTTGTAGCTCTCTGATGGCTAGTGATGCTGAGCATCTTTTATATGCCTCTGACCCTCTATATGTCCTCCTTGGAGAAGTGTCTTTTCAAGTCTTTTGCCCATTTTTAATTGGGTCGTTTGTCTTCTTGGAGTGGAGCTGTGTGAGTTCTTTATATATTTTGGAGATCAAACCCTTGTCTGAGTGGCATTGGCAAATATGTTTTCCCATACTGTTGGTTTTCTTTTCATTTTAATGCTGTTTTCTTTAGTCATGCAGAAGCTTTTTAATTTGATGACGTCCCATTTGTTTATTCTTCCCTTTATGTCCCTTCTTTAGGGGATATATCAGTGAAGATATTGCTGCATGGAATGTCTGAGATTTTCCTATGCTCTCCTCTAGGACTTTTATGGTGTCATGACTTATGTTTAAGTCTTTTATCCACCTTGAATTTATTTTTGTGTGTGGTGTAAGTTGGTGCTCAAGTGTCATTTTTTTGCATGTAGCTGTCCAGTTCTCCCAACACCATTCATTGAAGAGGCTATTTTTACTCCATTTTTATGCTGCTGCCCCCTTTGTCAAATATTAATTGACCATAGAGACTTGGGTTTATTTCCAGGCTTTCTGTTTTGTTCCATTGGTCTATGTGTCTGTTCTTATGCCTGTACCAGGCTGTTTTGGTCACAGTGGCCTTGTAATACAGTTTGATATCAGGTAATGTAATACCTCCTACTTTGTTCTTCTTTCTCAAAGTTGCTGCAGTGATTGAGGTCATTTATGGTTCCATATAAATTTCTGAAATGTTTGTTCTGTAAGTGTGAAATGTGTCATTGGTATTTTAATAAGGATTGCATTGAATCTATAACTTGCTTTGGGTAGTATGGACATTTTGATGATGTTAATCTAATCCATGAGCATGGTACATGCTTCCATTTGTTTATGTCTTCCTTGATTTCTTTCTTCAGTGTTGTGTAGTTTTCTGAGTACAGGTCTTTTACTTCCTTGGTTAGGTTTATTCCTAAGTATTTTATTTTTCTTGTTGCTTTATCAAATGGCATCTTTTTCCTGATTTCTGTTTCTGATATTTCATTGTTGGTGTACAAAAATGCCTTTGATTTCTGAATATTGAGTATGTATCCTGCTGTTTTGCCAAATTCACTTATTAGGTGGAGTAGTTTTTTGATGGGGTCTACAGGATTTTCTATGTATACTATCAAGTCATCTGCAAACAATGACAGTTTTGTTTCCTCCTTTCTAATTTGGATTCCTTTTATTTCTTTTTCTTGTCTGATAGCTGTGGCTAGGACTTCCAATACTATGTTGAATAGGAGTGGTGAAAGCAGGCATCGTTGTCTTGTTCCTGATCAGTGGGAAAACTCTAAGCTTTTGCCCATTGAGTATAATGTTAGCTGTAGTTCTGTCATATATGGCCTTTATTATGTTCAAAAATGCTTGCTCTATTCCCATTTTGCTAAGTGTTTTTAAAATAAATGGGTGCTATACCTTGTTGAATGCTTTTTCTGCATCTATTGATATGATCATGTGATTTTTGTCTTTGCTTTTGTTTATGTGGTGTATTACATTTATTGATCTGCAAATATCATACCATCCTTGCATCCCTGGGATGAATCCCACTTGGTCATGGTGGATGATCTTTTTAATGTACTGCTGGATGCAGTTTGCCAATATTTTGTTGAGGATTTTAGCATCTATGTTCATCAGTGATATTGGCCTGAAGTTTTCTTTCTTTGTTGTGTCTTTATCTAGTTTTGGGATTAGGATGATGTTGGCTCATAAAAACAGTTTGGGAATCTTCCATCTTCTTGGATTTTTTTGGAATACTCTGTGAAGGATAGGGGTTAGCTCATCTTTAAATGTTTGGTAAAATTCTCCTGTGAAACCATCTGGTCCAGGGCTTTTGTGTGTGGAGAGTTTTTCAATTACTGCTTCAATTTCATCAGCTGTTTTTGATTTGTTCAGGCTTCTGCTTCTTCTTTATTCAGTTTTGGAGATTATATTTTTCTAAAAATTTGTCCATTTCACCTAGGTTTTCAAATTTGTTGGCATATAGTTCTTCATAGTAATTTCTTACAATCCTTTGTATTTCTGTGGTGTTGGTTGTAATCTCTCCGCTTTCATTTCTGATTGTGATTATTTGGGTCCTCTCTCTTTTTTTCTTGAGGAGTCTGCTTAAAGGCTTGTCGATTTTGTTTATCTTTTCAAAGAACCAGCTCCTGGACTTACTGATCCTTAGAATTGTGCTTTTAGTCTCAATGTCATTTAATTCTGTCTGATCTTGGTTATTTCCTTCCTTCTACTTGCCATGGGCTGTCTTTGTTATTGTTTCTTGTAGGCAAGGGTTAGGTTGTTTATTTGAAATGTTTCTATCTTTTTTAGGTAGGCCTGTATTGCTATGAACTTCCCTCTCAGGACTGATTTTGCTGTGTCCTGTAAGTTTTGGGTTGCTGTGCATTCTTTTTTGTTTGTTTCCAGAAACTTTTTGATTTCTTCCCTAGTTTCTTTCTTGACCCATTCATTGTTTAATAGCATGCTATTCAATCTCCATGAGTTTGAGTGTTTGGGGGTTTTTCCTTTGGGGTTGGTTTCTAGTTTCAGCCTCTTGTGGTCAGAGAAAATGCCTGATCTGATTTCAACTTTCTTGAATTTGTTGAGGCTTGTTTTGTGTCCTACCATGTGGCCTATCTTTGAAAATGTTCCATGTTCACTTGAAAAGAATGTGTATTTTGCTTCTTCGGGATGAAGGGCTCTATATATATCAGCTAAGTCCATTTCATTTAGGGCATTGTTCAATGCCACAGAATCTTTGTTGATATTTTGTTTGGAAGATCTATCCATTTTTGACAGTGGGGTGTTAAAATCCCCTACTATAATTGTGTTGCTGTCAATATCTTTCTTGAAGTCCTCTAAGATTTTCTTTATGTATTTGGGTGCTCCTCTGGTGGGTGCATATATATTTACAATGTTTATATCTTCTTGATGGATTCTTCCTTTGAGTATTATGAAGGGACCTTTAGGGTCTCTTTTTATGGCCTGTTTTTTAAAGTCTATTTTGTCTGATATGAGTATTGCTACCCCAGCTTTTTTCTTTTTCCTGTCTGTTTGCTTGGAAAATTTGTTTCCAGCCTTTCACCTTCAGTCTGTGTAGGTCTTTTGCCCTGATGTGGGTCTCTTGTAGGCAGCATAGGTGTGGGTCATGCTTTCTTATCCATTCAGTTATTCTATGTCTTTTGATTGGAACATTTAATCCATTTATATTTAGGGTTATTATTGATAGGTACTTATTCATGGCCATTTTCATACCTGTGTTCCTCTCTGCCTCTCTCTTCTTCTTCCTTAAAGTAGTCCCTTTAGCATCTCTTGCAGAGCTGGTTTGGTGGAGGTGTATTCTTTTAGACTTCTTTTGTCTGGGAAGGTCTCTATTTGGCCTTCCATCTTGATTGAGAACCTTGCTGGGTAAAGTAGTCTTGGTTGCAGACCTCTGGTTCTCATTACTTGGGATATTTCTTGCCATTTTCTTCTGACTTGGAGTGTTTCCATTGAGAAGTCAGCTGCTAACCTTATTTGGGCTCCCTTGTATATTACTTCCTGTTTCTCCCTTGCTGCCTTCAAGATTCTCTCTTTGTCTTGGAATTTTTCCATTTTAATGATAATATGTCTTGAAGTGGGCCTCTTTGGATTCCTCTTGACTGGGACTCTCTGTGTTTCCTGGATTTGTGTGACTTTTTCTCTCATCAAATTAGGGAAGTTTTCCATCATTACTTTTTCAAATAGTTTTTCTATCCCTTGCTCTTCCTCTTCTCCTTCTGGTAACCCTATTATACAGATATTATTGTATTTCATATTGTCTTGCATTTCTCTTAATCCCTCTTCATTCTTTCTGAGCCTCTTTTCCTTTTCTTGTTCTTTCCAGGTGTTTTTTTCTACTTTGCCCTTGAGCTCACTGATCCGATCTTCTGCTTCATTGGTTGTGCTTTTGATTCCTTCTACTGTGTTCTTCAGTTCAGGAATTGTATTCTTCATTTCCTCTTGGCCCTTGATGATAGTTTCTATTTCCTTTTTCATGTTGATATAATTTGCAGTGAGTTCATTGTAGTTTCCCTGTAGTTTCTGGTAGCTTATTGTAAGCTCATTGAGCTTCCTGATAACCATTGCTTTCCATTTAATATCTGATGGTTGAGTTGCCTCTATTTCATTTAGCATTCTTTCTGAGGCTTCCTCCTTTCCTTTCATTTGGGGATTGTTTCTTTGTCTTCCCATTTTTTGCGAGACTCTTGTTGTTAGCTTCAGCTTCTTAAATTGACCTGTTCTGGCTCCCTGGATTTATGGTGTGAACTTCTGTGGTAGAATACCTGTGAGATTCAGTGGTGCTGTCTCCTTGATCTCCTGAGCCCACTGGTCTTAGGCTGTCATTTAAGTTGGCTCTGTGTTTGTCTTTGGGTTTTGATTGTTGTTGGGTCTTTCTATGGTGGTTCTTTCCCTCCAGCTGGTTAAATGAGGGTCACTCTGTCCAAAACCTTGTCCATCCACAAGGTTTTGAGGATTCTCTCTTGCTCTTGTTTAGTTGATTGTACTGGGTAGTTTCTCCACTATTTAGTTGTATTTCCAGATAGGTCCTGGATTGAGGTTTGTGTGGTTTCCACTTCCTCCTTTACCTGCTTCTGTTGTTATCTGTTAGTGGTTCCTTTGTTGTTGGCTTTCCTCTTTTAGTGGGTATCCTGGTGTTCACCACTTCCACCTACTCTTTTTTGTGATCAGTTGGAAGGAGAAGGCAAAATGGTTTAAGACAGCAAGAGAGTATTCTATGATATTTACAGTAGCAGCCAGTAGAGAAGCAATAGGAGATCCTTTAGCTATGTAGTGTTAACCATGATCTTCCACCCTAGTAGCCACTTTTTAGAAAGGATGGAAAGAAGATAAGACTCTCATTGGGCAGGAAATGATTGTGAGTTGGATCTAGAAAGCAGTGAAGTTGTGGGAGGTCAGATTCTGAGGTAAAGTGAGAGTAAAGGATATTAAATAGGTGTAGTGTGTAAGAGAATAACATTAACCACTACAGTAATAGAGTTCAGGAAACTGTGAAGTGGGTAAGATCTGGGAGGGGGGTTGTGAAGTATTTAAAATTGTATGGAACAGCTATTATTTATAATAATATTAGAGCAACAATCATATGACAGAATCTATGTGATCTGGATAACAAGAATAGGGAGTATAAGACCTTGAGTAGTGTGCTAATGGGACAGAAGTGACATGAAGGACAGTAAATTAGCAATACACTATGAAAGAGAAAACAGGGGAAACCTGTCAAATGATACAATATAACCAGCCAAGCAAAGAAGGCTATACAGAAAGAAGAGGAATACAAAAATGCTATTAAAATAAAATATGTAAGAATAATGAAAAAAATAATACAAGTATGCAATAACTTGCAGGTTCTCTGTAATAACAAAGTGAAATTTTTCTCACTGTCACAGCTGTTGGGATGCCACCTCTTTGGGTCAAACTCTGGTCCTTTCACAGTTTCTGTTTTGTTTTGTTTTTTGTCTCACTTGTGGGTATTAAAAAAAAAGCAGAAGAAGGGAGGAAGAGTAGATAAAATTGGAAAGAAAGGAAGAAGGAATAAAACAAGAAAGGAGGAAAGAGAGGAAAAAGGAATTGAAAGATAAAACAATAATAAATATTTAAAAATAAAAGTTTACTTAAAAACAAAACAAAAAACAAACAAACAAAAAACAAATAAACCCCTTGTTGGTTTCAAACTGGCCAAACTGGTTTTTCTGGTCTTGCTGACTGCAGCAGGCTGAAGGGCAATTGGTATGGTTTTTCTGATCTGTACTCAGTCAGTCTCCTGTGAACTCTCCCAAGAGCTAGCCAGGCACCTCTCCTTGGGGCCTTGAATACGGGATCCAGGTCTTCCTCAGACTGCTCTTTCCCCAGGGTTACCACTGTAGGCGGGGGTGCAGGTTCCTACACTCAGCCAGGTTGCCTTGGTCTTGGGGGCTCAGGCGCACACCATTCCCAGTGTTATGGGGGTGCACAGGGCCTTCCCTGCAACCTCGGGATTGCTGCCCGGCTGGGTGGGGAGTAGGCCCAAGTGATTGCTGCAGGACAATTTTCCAAACATTGTCTCTCTTTTCACTTTTTCTTTTTGAGAAATTCCTCCTATTCAAGCTTGCCACTCCATACATTGGCCTGGCCTGTCGCATAGCCCAATTCTCCAGCCAGACCAGTGGCTATCCGGGTCAGGGCCCATCACTGCGTGACTCTCAACCCTGCTGGCATCCACAGACTCTGCGGATGCTGACAGCCCCTTTGTGTTTGCCACTTAGTCCTTATTCCCCTCTCTGAGACTTCAGGCAACCAGGTCTCTCCCGGTGCTGCTTAAACCTTGTTTGGCTGAGGAGGGAGCAGTTGACCCAGCTCTCTCCCAAAGACTCTGCGGCAAATCCAGCCGCGGGCACTGGGCCTGGGGCTACAGCCACCCTGGTCCCCGTGCTGGTCCCAGACCTTATTGTCCTGAAGCACTCTCCTTACTGTCTGGTTTTTTCAGTGTCTGCTAAAATTTTTGGTCTCCTATTTTCATATATGCCAGGGTACTGTTGGCTGTTTGCTCTGTTCCTCTGTAGATTGGCAAGGTTTTTCTCCTGTGTGTAGGGAGAAGTGGAATCTGGTCCCTTCTACCTCACTGCCATTTTCCTCAAAAGTAATAAATAACTTTTAAACTTAATTTTTTTATTTGTCAGAAAGAAAAGAAGGAAGGAAGAAAGGAAAGAAGAAAAAGAGATGAAAGAGTAACAAAGAATTCCTGACAGTGTAGTTTAACTTATGAAATATCAAATTTGTAGCAGAAGTCAGTTAAAATAAAGAAAAGAAACAGGCCTGGCTGATCTAGCTCAATGGATTGAACACAGGCTTGCAAACCAAAAGGTCACATGTTCAATTCTCAGTCAGGGCACATGCCTGGGGTGTGGGCTAGGTCCCCACTAAAGTGTAAGCGAGAGGCAACCACATACTGATGTTTCTCTTCCTGTCTTTCTCCCTGCCCTTCTCTCTCTAAAAATAAAATAAATAAAACCTTAAAAAAAAAGAAACAGACTTCTGCAGGGAAAAATCTTGCCTTGATTTTCTGAGTCACCCAGCTAATTGTCCATGGATATAGTTTACACCCTAGTAGAGAGTGTCACCCTTGTCCCTCAAGATCTCTATGCAGTTGAATTCTACTCTGTTATTAAGGAAGCAAATGTAACCTATTGGAAAAGCAGGAAAGAACACAATCTTAAGTGCCTGAGATGTTGAACAATTAAAGAGCTTTAATTGCTTGGCAGTCTTTATGTTACTTACATAGGAAACTATAAAAGATAGTAGGTCATCATTTTTTGAGAAGTAACACATTTTGGGGAAGAGTAATGTTTGTTTACTCCATCCTCTGGGAGTAACAGATAACTATAGTCCTTCCCAAGAGACTCCAGTTCCAACACACTTGGTGGTCAGCTTCAGACCACACCAGAGCATCACTCAACCAGTCCTACAAATATCATACCCAAAGAGCAGACCTGACTGGCACCAGAGCCCCACTATGGTGACTCCCACCTTGTGGGATAAGCTCCCACATAACAGCTTGTCTACTGTACTCATAGCCAGCACTTATAGTCACTTAGCCTGAGGGTCAATCTTACCCACTGACGTGCAACAGCAATCATGTGATGTACACATGATACATGCCTGGAGTTCCAGGCTCAAGTGACCAGGGAG
Source organism: Tonatia bakeri (assembly GCA_004024845.1). Taxonomy (NCBI): domain Eukaryota; kingdom Metazoa; phylum Chordata; class Mammalia; order Chiroptera; family Phyllostomidae; genus Tonatia; species Tonatia bakeri. The sequence continues at coordinate 24,225 of PVIA01013210.1, read as the reverse complement.
ACTTGAGCCACTGACCCCCATGGGACATTTTCTATTTAAGGTCACTCTATTGAGTCTGGTAGATGTAGCAGCTCTACCTAATATATAGAAACAAGCACAAGGAAGCAGCCAAAATGAGGAAAGAAACATGTCTCAAATGAAACAGTAGGATTAAACTCCAGAAAAAAACACTAAATAAATGGAGACAAGAGATCTATCAACTACAGAGTTCAAAACACTGGTTATAAGAATGCTCAGTGAACTTAGGGGAAGATACGTGAACTCAGTAAGTACATCAACAAAGAGATAGCATAAAAAAGAGGCAGTCAGAATTAAAAAATATAACTGAATTGAAGAATACATTAGAGGGACTCAACAGCACATAGATGAAACAGAAGTTCTAATCAGAGATCTGGAAGACAAGATAACAGAAAACTTCTAGTCAGACAAGAAAAAAGAAAAAAAATCAGAGAATTAGGATAGTTCAGGGACCTCTGGATATCACGAAGCAGAAGAGTATTTACACAATAGAGGTACCAGAAGGAGAAGAGAGAGAAAAAGGAATTGGAAACCTATTTACAGAAGTAATGAGAGAAAACTTCCCTAACCTGGTGAAGGAAATAGACATACAAGTTTAGGAAACATGAAGAGTCCCAAACAAAATGAACCCAAAGAGGCCCACACCAAGACACATCATAATTAAAGTGCCAAAATTAAAAGACAAAGAGAGAATCTTAAAAGCAGCAAGAGAAAAGTCTGTTAGTTACCTGCAAGGGCATTTCCTTAAGACTGTCAGTTGATTTCTTAACAGAAACTTTGCAGGCCACAAAGGAATGGCACAAATTATTCAAAATGATGAAAGACAAGGACCTACAATGCATATTACTTTACATAGCAAGATTATCATTTCATGAATATCATTTAGAACTGAAGGATAGATAAAGAACCCCCAGACCAATAAAACAAAAGCTGAAAGAGTTCATCACAACTAAACCAGTTTTAGAAAAAATGTTAAAGGGACTTTGTTAAGAAGAAGAAAACAAGATATCAAAACTATGAATATGAAAATACTGAAAAAGGCAAATACTTAGTAAAAGAAACAGGTCAACAAACTATAAAGCTATTACAAGTATTAAAAGACATAAATAGGAAGATGATGTTTAATTATAATAACATAGATATACACAAACACACAAGAAGTAAAAAATAATGACAAAAACAAAAATGTGGAGAGGGGTGTGTAAAAATTGTAGTGATTTTCGAATGTGTTCAAACTTAAGCAACCATCAACTTAAAATAAAATGCTATAAGCATAGGTTAGTATATATGAAGCACATGGAAACTACAAAGACTACTGGCCAAGATGGAATCATAGGTAGATACACTTTGCCTCCTTGCACAACCAAAAGAAGGACAACAACAAATTTAAAAACAAAAAGTAACTAGAACTGCCAGAAAATTGAACTGTATGGAAGTCCAACAACCAAGAAGTTAAAGAGAATGGTAGGAGGGGCAGAGATGGGTTTTGGGGATAGAGAAGACTCACAGCAAGATGACAGCTGGAGAACCAGGGCAGGCAAAGTGGTGCTGGCTGATTGGGCAGCCTCACACTTGTGTGCGGATAAACCAGGAAGAATAACAGGGGAGCAAGACAGACCATGTAACCCAGGGTTCCAGCATGGTGAAATAAAGCTTCAAAACCTCCGGCTGTAAAAACCTGTGGGGGTTTTGGTGGTGGGAGAAACTCCCAACCTCTCCAGAGTTTATTGGAGAGTTTCACAGGGTCCTAGAATGTACACAAACCCACCCACCCAGGAATCAGCATCATAAGGGCCCAATTTGTTTGTGGGAAGTGGAGGAAGTGACTGAGAGCCAGCCTAGAGCTGAGCAAGTGGCATTGCTCCCTTGCAGACCCCTCCCCTACATATGGTTTCACAATGCAGGAATGTGGGTTGCCAGACTCGCTGAGACCAAAAAAAAAAAAAATGGCCCAAATGAAAGAACAGATCAAATAAGTGATGAAGAGATAGCCAACCTATCAGAAGCACAGTTCAAAACACTGGTGATCAGGATGCTCACAGAAATGGTTGAGTGTGGTCACAAAATAGAGGAAAAAGTGAAGGCTATGAAAAGTGAAATAAAAGAAAATGTACAGGGAACCAACAGTGAGGGGAAGGAAAATGGAACTCAAATCAATGGTTTGGAGCAGAAGGAAGAAATAAACATTCAACTAGATAGAACAGCATGAAGAAACAGTAGTTCAAAAAAATGAGGAAAGGCTTAGGAACCTCTGGGACAACTTTAAATATTTATAGCTGTGTGCTCACAGCTATAAACCTAATTTTGTCCCATCCTGTATGTAAGGTCTAGCATAAGCTCTTTATTGAACTCTTAATTCAAGATCAATTTATCAATATTTTATTATAAAAGCTTTTAAACATTCCAAAAAATTGAAGAAATTTTAGAGTGAACACCTATAAACTCACCAAATAGATTCAACAATTCAGATTCTACTATATCTCTTTCATTACACTTTTATCTATCTATCCATCTTTTTACGCACTCACCAATTCCAACATCCAAATCATAGGAATGCCAGAAGGAGAAGAGGAAGAGCAAGAAATTGAAAACTTACTTGAAAACATAATGAAGGAGAACTTCCCTAATCTGGCAAAGGAAATAGACTACCAGGAAGTCCAGGAAGCTCAGAGAGTCCCAAAGAAGTTGGACCTGAAGAAGCACACACCAAGGCACATCATAATTACATTACCCAACATTAAAGACAAGGAGAGAATCTTAAAAGCAGCAAGAGAAATGGAGACAGTTACCCACAAAGGAGTCCCATAAGACTATCAGCTGATTTCTCAAAAGAAACCTTGCAGGCAAGAAGGGCCTGGAAAGAAATATTCTAAGTCATGAAAGGCAAGGACCTACATCCAAGATGACTCTATCCAGCAAAGCTATCATTTAGAATGGAAGGGCAGACAAAGTGCTTCCCAGATAATGTCAAGTTGAAGAAGTTCATCATCACCAAGCCTTTATTGTATGAAATGTTAAAGGGACTTATCTAAGAAAGAGAAGAAGATAAAAAATATGAACAGTAAAATGACAAGAAACTCACAACAACTGAACCTAAAAAAACAAAAACTAAGCAAAGAACTAGAACAGAAACAGATGTACAGAAATGGAGATCACACGGAGGGTTATCAGCAGGGAGGAGGAGTGGGGGGAATGGGGGAAAAGGTACAGGGAATAAGAAGCATAAATGGTAGGTGCAAAATAGACAGGGGGAGGTTAAGAACAGTCTAGGAAATGGAGAAGCCAAAGAACTTATATGTATTACCCATGGACATGAACTAAGGGGTGGGGAATGATGGTGGGAGGAAGGCTGCAGGGCAGAGGGGAATAAAGAGGAGAAAAAAAATGGGACAATTGTAATAGCATAATCAATAAAATATATATTTTAAAAAGAAACTACAAACAAAAAGTCTATAAGAGATTTAAAAGAAACAAAGAAAAGTAAACAAAACAAACATAACACTGTAGAAAGTCATCAAGAGAAGAAAGCAAGAGAATATGGAAAGAACAGAGAAAAACGACAAAACAAACAGAAAACAATAAAATGGTAGTAATAATGGAATATTACTCAGCCATAAAAAGAATGGAATTTGCCATTTGCAACAACATGATTTGACCTAGAGGTATTATGCCAAGTGAAATAAGTCAGACACAGACAAATACCATATGCTTTCATATGTATGTGAAATCTAAAAAACAAAGTAAACAAACAAAACAGAAAGAGATTCATAGATTCAGAGAGCAAATTGGTTGTTGCCAGATGGAAAGGGGTTTTGGGGAATGATTGAAAAGGTGAAGGGCTTAAGAAGTACAAATTGCCAGTTCTAAAAATAGTCACAGGATGTAAAGTACAGCATAGGGAATATAGTTAATATTGTATTAACTATGTGTAGTATCAGACAGATACTAGAATTGTTGGGGTGATCACTTCCTAAGTTATATAAATGTCTAACCACTATCTTGTACACCTAAAACTAACATAATATTGTATGTCAACTATTACTAAAAAATAAATTTAAAAAATGTGAAGAACTGATAGTTTCAGGTATTTATTTATTCTTTTTGTTTAAATATGTTTCCTCAGAGTTTTCTGTAATATTCCTGTTAGAATCACCCTCTTTATAGTTCACAGTTTAGGAATGTCTCATTTATTCATTCAAAAAGATTTTATTTTATTTTATTTATTTGTCTATTGCTTTTAGAGAGAGAGGAAGGGAGAGAGAGGAACATCAATGCAAAATGGAAGCATTGATCAGTTGCCTCCTGTATGCATGTAAACCAGGGATCTTATGCATGTGAACTGGGAATCGCACGCACCTGGAATTGAACAGCAAACTTTCAGTTATGGGAGGACCCTCCAACCAACTGGGCCATACCAATCGGGGCTTAAAAAGCTTGTATTTGGGCTCTATTATATGCCAGCTTTGGGGAAACAGCACAATGGAGGGGCTCACAGATATGACAGATCTTTTACTTGCAGCCTACCCATACCCAATTTCCCCCAAATACCTCCTAAATATACAGGGCGGGGGGGGGGAGGTTTACAGTTTTTCATATGAAGAACCATACAATAAGTAATAATACAAGAGTAAACTGTTTTGTGTGCTCACAGCTGTAAACCTAATTTTGTCCCATCCTGTATGTAAGGTCTAGCACAAGCTCTTTACTAGAACTCCTAATTCAAGATCAACTTATCAATATTTTATTATAAAAGCTTTTAAACATTCCAAAAATTGGAGAAATTTTAGAGTGAACACCTATAAACTCACCAAATAAATTCAACAATTCAGATTCTACTGTATGTCTTTCATTACATTTTTATCTATCTATCTATCCATCTTTTTATGCACTCACCAATTTCTCTTTTTTCTTTTGATGCATTTTAAAGTAATTCTCAGGCAGGAATACATTTCTCCCCATAAACTCTAACATGTATATAATTTATCAGAGTTCAGTTTTTATTTACTGTTTTCTCCTTTGAGGTAAAATTTGCATTCAAGAATAAGCACAGTTCTTAAGTGTGTCACTCAGTAAGTTACAAGGAATGCCATATATCTGTGCATGCAACCCCCGTCAAGATGTAGTGCATTAAGTTCATTCAAGGAAGTTTCTGCAGATCTTCCAGTCAGTTCCCGTGGCCACCTTCCCACCTTCCAGAGGCAACCATTATATACTCTTGTGTAAGACTTCTTTCATTCAGGTTAGTATTTTTTGAAATTCTTCCATGTTGCAGTATATATTAGCAATTCATCCCTTTTTTAGCTACATAATATTCCATTGTATGAGTCTGCTACAGTTAGTTTATCCATTCTCTTATTGAGGGACAGCTGGGCTGTTTTCAGTTTTGGACTATTATGAATAAAGCTATGAACATTTTTAAAGAAGCCTCTTTGATGATATATGCTTTCCTTTCTTTTGGGTTTATACCTCAGCGTGGACTTGTTGGATCATAAAAATACAAATGTTGAGTTTTAGAAGACACTGCCAGATCCATTTCAAGATCCATTTTAATTTTAATTTTCAATATTTTATTTTTTATGCTATTACAGTTGTCCCACTTTTTCCCCTTTTACATCCCTTCCGCCCAGCCTGTCCTCCACTTCCATGATCAGTCCCCTCACGATTGTTGATGTCCATGGGTCCTTCATATATGATCTTTGACTAATCCCTTCACTTTCTTTTAATCAGTCCTCACTACCCCCTCCCCTCTTACAGCTGTCAGTCTGCTCCATGATTCTATGGGTTTCAACCAATAGAGAGCCTTTGGTTCTATTTTGCTCATTCATTTATTTCATTCATCAGATTCCTCTTATAGGTGAGACCACGTGGTATTTCTCTTTCACCAAGTGGCTAATTTTACTGAGCATAATAGTTTCCAGTTCCAACCATGCTGTCACAAAAGGTAGGGATTCCTTTTTTTCTCTCTGCTGCGTAGTATTCCATTGTGTAGATGTACCAGTTTTTTATCCACTCATCTACAGATGGGCACTTTGGTTGTTTCCAAATCTTGGCTATTATAAATTGTGCTGCTATCAACATGGGGGTGACTACATTCTTTTGAATTGGTGCTTCAGGATTCTTCAGATATTAGTAATTCCCAGCTATGGAATTAATGGGTTAAAAGGCAGTCTCATTTTTAGTTTTTTGAGGAAATTCCATACTGTTTTCATTTCCACCAGTATGCATTTCCATCCACAGTACCCTTAGGGTTCTGCTTTCTCCACATCCTTGCCTTGTTGTTTGTTGATTTATTAATGATGGTCATTCTGACAGGTGTGAGGTGATATCTCATTGTGATTTAATTTGCATTTGTCTGATGGATAGTGATGCTGAGCATTTTCCCATATGTCTGTGTGTCATATATATGTCCTCCTAGGAGAAGTGTCTATTCAGGTCCTTTGTCCATTTTTTTAATTGGATTGTTTGTGTTCCTGATGTTGATTCCGATGAGTTCTTTATATATTTTGGAGATCAAATCCTTGTCTGATGTATCATTGGTGAATATGCTCTCCCATAGAGTTGGTGCCATTTTCATTTTGATGAGGTTTCCTTAACCATACAGAAACTTTTTAATTTCATGTAGTGCCTTTTGTTTGTTTGTTTTTCCTTTACTTACCTTGTCCTAGGAGATATCTTGGCAAAAGTATTGCTACATGGGATATCTGAAATTTTCCTATGTTTTCCCAAGGACTTTTATGGTGTCATGACTTATATTTAAGTCTTTTATCCATTTTGAGTTTACTCTGATGTAGGGTGTGAGTTGGTCGAGTTTCATTTCAAATAGGTTCTTGATTGCTTGCTCTTTCTCTTCTCCTTCTTGTGCCTTTATGATGCAAATATTATGCCTCCTATTGTCCTAAAAACCCCTTAAAGTATCCTCACTTAAATTTTTTTTCCTTTTTGCTACTCTGATTAGGTGTCTTTTTTTCTACCTTGTCTTCCAAATTGCTGATTTGATCCTCTGATTCATCCAACCTACTGTTTACTCCTTCTAGTGTATTATTCATTTCAGATATTGTATTCTTCTTCTCTGACTGTTCTTTTTTTATAGTTTCAATATCCTTTTTCATGCTTTCATAGTTCTCACTAAGTTCCTTGAGCATTCTTATAACCATTGTTTTGAACTTTATATCTGATAAGTTGCTTGCTTCCATTTCATTTAGATCTTTTTCCTAGAGATTTTTCTTGTTCTTCATTTGAAACTTTTTTTTTGTCTCCCCATTTTGGCTGCCCCATTGTCTTTTTTGTATGTATTAAGTAGGTCTCCTATGACTCCCAGTCCTCATGGGGTTACCCTATATAGTAGGCATCCTGTGGGACCCACTGATGCTATCTCCTTGCTCACCTGAGCTGGGTGTTCCAGGAATGCCCCTTGTGTGGGTTATGTGGGCCTTCCTGTTGTAATTGAGTCTTTATCATTATTGGCCTGTTCATGCATGAGGTTGACCCTCAGGCTGGTTGACTGTGAGGTCTTATCAACCCCAACCACGGTGTATGAGCTGGTGTGCAGGTGCTGATCACACAAAGCAGAATTTGTCTCAGCAGGGTTTGGTGTCTGCAGAGAAATCCCTTTGAATATGCTACTTGTGAAGCTAAGTGGACCCTGGGCTGATGTTGTCTGAAGCTGGCCACTAGTTGTATTCATTCCAGGCCTCTTGGGAAAGACTCAGGTTCATACATGTCAGATGCTCCCTGTGACTGGCCCTGGGCAACTTGTTTGGAGATGCAAAGTGATCTGCAGTTTGTGGCTGCCTCTGCTGGGCCTAGGTGTGCACTCAAGAAGTGCCAAGCTGTGTACTAAAACTAGTCTTTACTAGCACAAGATCTGGTTACAGGTCAGCAAAAGTCCCAAGTCACCCTGAAATCCACCTCTGTCTGCTTCCTCCTGCTAGGTACTTGTTAGACTCTGTCACTGAAAGAGTATCTCATAGTACTTGAGTTGCATGTGATAGGTTGCAGAGAATCACCAGATAGGGGTAAGTGATGTTCACCAGATTGATACAGGTTCAAACTCATTGCCAGTGTTGCATCTGAAGCCCCTCAGTAAATGTCCCAAGGTTGTGCTTGCACAACTTTGTGTTGGGGCTAGGTCTCAGGGAGTCACCAGAGTGAGGTCAGTGGAATTTATCAGGCCTAAAGAGACCAAGATTTGGCCATGTGAAAGGAGGGCTGGGCACCAGTTGGGCATGCAAAGGGAAAATTTTCCCTATCATTGAGCTACATGACTCAGTTTGTCCCAGATTGTGCCAGGAGCATAATCTCTGCAGGTCAGGTCAGACGAGAGTGAGGAATATAAGGCTAATAAAATCCTCAGGCAGGGGAGGTGCCAGTAAAACTTGGGAGAATGTTGGGTGAGTGGCCCCTGCTCTAGAACCATGGAACTCAGTCCCAGTTTCTGCCCAGACCTCAATAGGATGGAGCCACCAGGAGTTGGTAAGGTGGGGTCCCTGGGAGCCTAGAGAGTGAGGCTAGAGGAGCTCCTGTAAGGAGGAGGTGCCAGTCGGGGTCATGGAAAAGTTGGAGGAATGGCCCTCACCCCAGAGCCACATGAGTCAGTCACTGATAGCCCCTGAGTCTGCTCAGATCTATACATCCTGGTCCAGGAAGCTGATTCCTCAGCAGAGCACAACCTCTGCAGTATGGGGCAAGAAGGAGTTCAGAGTGTGGGGCTATTGCTTTCCTCTAGTCTGATGCTGTATGGAGGGGAGAGCTCCACCCAACAAAGATGGTGTCTGTGTAGCAGGATGACTCATTCAGGGATCCTGGTGGCTATCCCTTCAGCTTTCTCCCTGGAGCCACAAACCCAAGTCTCTCCTCCACATGGCTTTGGTCTGCTTTGCCCTCCCACTGTCAGAGCCCAGGGTGAGTGTCTGTGGACAAGATTTTGTGTGTTGGCCTTTTAATGGGTACCTGTGTCTCTAGCAGACTCCTGTCTCTCCCTGGCTGACAGAATTTTTCCTGATTTTCACAGTCAGATGTGAGTGTCTCTTTCTAGTTCCAGTGCTCCGGGCAGGGATCCTGGTATGGTCTTGAATCTCCTCATTCCTCAGGAGGGTGCTTTGCAGCTCGGGTATCTCTCTGAATATCAGCCACCACTAATGAGAGCAGAGGCAGCCTTTTTTTGTGTCCACCCTTCCTACAGCTCTCAGTATGGTTTCTTCTGTAAATCCCTGGTCATCAGACTTATCTTCAGGGAGTCTTCAGTTGGTTACTCAGCTTGATTGCTCTACATTTTAGTTATAATTCCAGTTTGGTCCTGAGAGGAGTCAAGTGTAACATCCACCTACTCTGCTGCCATCTTCTTAGTATCCACCCACACAACCTTTTATATAAACCATTCCCTACAGAACTTGGACTTCAGAATCAGCAGGTGAACACTTGTTAAGGTTAGAAACCTCATTGTCCACCACTACACTCTGGAAAAGAGCTCTTTGTGAATTAAGTGGGCCAGAACACTGAAAATTATAATTGAGAAATAAAAATAAAATTAATATACCATGGTCAGGCAACTCTGTTGGTTAGAGCATCATCTCAACGTGGCAAGGTTGTGGGTTTGGTCCTGGTCAGGGCACATATAAGAATCAACCAATGAATGCATGAATAAGTGGAACAAGAAGTTGATGTTTCTCTCTGTCAATCTTTCTCTTTTCTTTTCTCTCTCTTAAAAAAAACCCCAATAAATAAAAATTTAAAAGGTAGTTGCACATTATTTAAAAAATAATAAGTTAGCCCTGGCTGGTGTGGCTCAGTGGATTTGAGTACCAGCCTGTGGACCAGGGGGTTGCTGTTCGATTCCCAGTCAGGGCATGTGCTTGAGCTGTGGGCCAGATCCGCAGTTGGGGGTGTGTAAGAGGCAATCAGTCAATGTTTCTTTCACGCATCGATATTTCTCTCCATCTCTTTCTGCCTTCTTCCCCTCTCTAAAAATAAATAAATACATACATACATAAATTCAAAAATAATGAATAATAAATTAATAAATAAAAATAAAGCTAATATGAATGAGACTTTAAGGCGTCTTTAGGACCAGAAATTTTTTTTTTAAGATTTTATTTATTTATTTTTAGAGAGGGAAGGGAGGGAGAGAGAGAGACAGAGAAACAACAGTGTGTGGTTGCTGGGGGACATGGCCTGCAACCTGGGCATGTGCCCTGACTGGGAATCGAACCTGTGATGCCTGGTTCGCAGCCTGCACTCAATCCACTGAGCTACACCAGCCAGGGCAGGACCAGAAATTTTTTATGTACATCTTTCTGTCTGCACTGACTTTGGTCAAATTCAGAATGAGCCTTAGAAATAGGACAAGACCAAATTTAACATGTTAGAATATTTATGTATTTCTTTGAGGGATTAAATTTTTTAAATTATTCAAATTTACACTCATGAGAAAGAGAAAATTAAGCATTGCAGTATATGAAATATAGTATTGACAAAGAATGTTGTGCAACAAGTGAACTTTATTTTTTAATTTAATCTTTATTATATTTTTCCATTACCATTCAGTCCCTTTATACCTCCCTACCCCCACCAATCACTACATTGTTGTCCATGTCCATGAGTCTTTTTTCCTTTTTGTTCAGTCCCTCCACCCCCTCACCTCCCCACCACCTCAGCTGTCATCCTACTCTTCATTTAGGAGTCTGTCCCCATTTTCCTCAACAAGTGAACTTTAAACAACATTCCAGTAGATGGCAGCATTAGCCAACTTTTTCCTTAAAAAAAATAGAAGGCTTTTTAAGATGCTCATTAAATTTTGTTGGGCAAGTTGGATATGTTTTTTAAATTTCTAAATAACACTTGAATATATTTTTATTATATATTGTGCTCTACATTGTAAAAATAAGAAAAGCCTTCAAGTGGTAATGTAAACAACAATAATAGAGTAATTGAGTGATTAACATTATTGAGTGCAAATAAGTGCTAAGGGAATTGCATGGACCTCCCCAAATTCATCTGTTGAAGCCCCTACCCACACTCTGACTGCATTTGTAGACAGGGTCTTTAGGGTGATAATTGAGTTTAAATAAACTCGTAATGGTGGGGAGTTACTTGTAAACTGTAATCCACCAGAAATGGTGTTTCTGTAAGAGGAGAAAGATGTCAGAGAGAGCTCTCTCTGTCTCTGTGGGCACAAAGAGGAATTAAATTTCTCTGAGGACACAGCAAAAAGGTGACAGTCTACCAGCCAGGTGGAGAGTTCTCACCAGAAACCAATCACAATGGCACCTTGATCTTCGACTTTTAGCCTCTAGAAATGTAAAAAGTAAATTTCTGTTATTTAAGCCACCCAGTCTGTGGTATTTTGTATGGCAGCCTGAGGCCACAGACATCCTGAGGTAGAAATTTCTATCCTTGTTCTACCAAGATCACTTAAGGTCAAACTTAAGATGCTTAACAGTATCTGCATTTTATGTAGTGAATTTGTCTATAACTGTAGGGCTCCCTGATTACAATGTCCCTGCTGGTTCCACCCAGACAATGACCTCTACGTGGCTACAGCCAAGGGTCTACTTCCTGCATTCATTGTGATCAGCTTATCAGCACCGTCTGACACAGGTATTCACTCCCTCTTCTGGAAGTATGGCTTCCAGAGTCTGTGCTTAATGGTTTTCTTTCTAGCTCTTCAGCCATTCCTCTCCAGTGGGCTTCATTGGTGTCCCTGCATCCTCTTGACTCTACACTCCAGGGTTCAATGTTGGGCCTCTTTCCCTGTTTATTGGCAAGCCCTCCCTGGTGATCTCAACCAGCCTCATGGTAATTGCTACGGCATCCAAACTGGTTTTCCTGCCTCCATACTTGTGCCCCTGCAGTGAGGAGTGGCCAAGGCACCCCTGCTAAACTATGAGTCTCTTCATGCCATTTTTTGGCTCAAACCCCTCCAAAGGGAAAAAGCTAATGGTTGATAAGGACCTGTACTATGAACACTGCTAGCCCCCACACCCCACACCCCACATCTCTTTGGCCTGATGTACAACTACCCTTTCTTTGCTCACTCACTCCAACCTCCTAAGCCAGTCATGTTTCTGCCTCAAGGTGTTTGCACTTGCTGGTTTCTCTGTTTCCCTGGTGATGCAAGTGTTATCATGTCCTTGGGGGCATCCCTATCTAAATTGCAAATCACACACTCCTGGTATCTCTTACCTCCCTTTCTTCATTTATATTTCCCTTTCCCTCATATCTAACATACTAAATATTTTACTCATTTATCTCATTTATTGCCTGCTTCCTCCCCTCTAGAATATAAGCTCCACAGGGGCAGGAATGTTTGTGTTTTATTTCCGTGTTCTAGCCCTCAAATCTAGAACAGTGCATAGATGGCCCATGGAAGATACTCAATAATTGAAAGACCCATACCACACTGCTTCACCTAGATAAAATGAGTAAGAATAAGGAAGGTTATTGTGGAAACTTCTGATTCTGGAAGGGAAGATGGCAGCCAAGTTGGTAGAAGCTGAGTCTACATGCTCTTGCCCCTGACTCGGATACTCAGCTGATTTCCTGAAAAATAAACTGAACAGTCAGTGGAATCTTAGCTGATATGAAGTTTGGAAGCCCAGGAGTACAGAAGATGCTTCACAACAGGTGGTAAGAAGACTTTTATAGAGTGAAGGGGAAATATTCTGTGCATGGCACCTGCAGCTGCAAAGAGCATAGTCAGAAATCACAGCTCTGTGGCTCTTTCTCCTTTCAGGGCAGACAAACCCCAGACCCAGGCCAGGAGTGACTTGGAAACACAAAGCTGAGGAGATCTAGGCTACACATAGCTGCAGCAGCAAACGCCAACCGGGAGAGTACCAGAGAGAGATTCTATCTGCATCTGGGTCAAATGGAGGCAGACCTCAGTCAGCCATGGCTGTGAGAGATTTTTGGCTTTTTAGAGAGGTGGTGTGTGCCGGAAAACCAAACAGTGCTACAGTGGGTATGCCCAGGATGACTTTTTAAAAGGGGAGCTGAAGTGTGCTTGGCAGGGACCCGGTGAATAGTGCCTTGCCGGCACAGAAAAAAGATGGAAAGTGTGGTTTGCTCCCACTAAATACAGCTGAGTGGAGAGATCAGACAGGTGCACGGCAAGGGGATTTCTTGGCCCCAGCCGTGGGTGCAGGCTGGAGGCTGCAGAGAGTGGATAGTTCAGGACTGTGTATGTGATGAGGAAAGTGGGGTGGGAACTGGATGGGCAAGAGTTGAGCACCTGAGATTATTTAAAGCCAGACAGAGCCTCCTTCCCCTGGCAGAGATCAAACCTCCGAGAAGGGAAAGATGTACCTTGCCCCCACCTCCTGCAGGATTGTAAGCATCACAGAATCCAGTGGGGAAGCTCTGCACCCCCAGGCTCAAACACCCCCTGCAGGGTGCATATCCACAAGAGAAAGACAGAAAGAGAAATGTCTAAAGGGCCCATTTTGAACTTCTCTCAGGGAGACAAAATACTCTGGTTCCTAGGGTCCTATTCTACTGAGGCCTGCAAAACAGGGAGATCTGAAATTCATGCAACAAAGGGGAATCAGGGCCCCACCCAGCCTTGGTCTGCACACAGAGCTGCCGTTAGCACCAAGCAGGAAAGAGCTGAACCTCTTAAACAGATTGGCCCCTCCCTTGAAATGGACAGCTAGTTCATCAGAAACTACACATTATTGAAATAAGCTGGCACAGATAAACACAGGTGGAACAGGGGCAGGGGAACACACCCACAATTTTCCCAGAAGACTGAACAGTGCTGCCCAGGGGAGCCTGAGGAGTCCCGCCTTCCAGATCACAACAGAAGCCCCCTCTAGAGGAAGGTGAAGGTGATACAGGTGGTGCTGCCAGAAGTTGGACGACCCACCCCTGGACCTTGAGTTGATAAAAAGCCAGAGGTGGATCTAGAAAGAGAAGGTAGGAGGCAACACCAAACTCTGCTGAGATGAATTCTACCTCATTCTTCTTTAGAATTTGCTATTTTTTTTCTTTCACATAGCTTTTTAATATTTCATCCTTTGCTTTAATTGTATTCCAACTAATTCACTATTCTTTGTCTTTCATTTTTTATTCTTTTATTTAGATTTTTATATTATTTTGTTTTATTTTTATTTCATATCTCACATTGTATCTTTCTGTTGTCTTACTCTATTTTGCCTTCTTCCTGCCCTTTCTTATTTTTGTCATAAATTTTATTTTCCCCCATGCTATGCCTTGTTCCTATTCCTTACTATTACTATTTCTCTTCACTCTATCCTCTCAAAATCATCTTTTAGTCTTTAGTCATTTCACATTCTTTTTCCCCTTATAATATTCTTATTTTCTTTCTACCTTTATAAATTGTAGCTTGTTTGGTGTAGATATTATGGTTATTGCTGTTCTTCTTCAATCATATTCCTGTTTGTTCACTATTATTTTATTCCAAATCTCATAGGTTCCTCTCTCCATGTTACCCCATTTGGCCTTCCTCCTGCCCTTGCTTACTTGAGTTTGGGATTTTACTTTTTCCCTTTCTTAGCCTGGATTCTATTCCTTACTCTTCTTATTTCTCCTCTCTCTGTCCTCTCAAAATCATTTTTTCTTTACTGTAGACATCTCATATTCTCTTTTGTATGATATTTTTATTTTCTTTCTACCCTTATTATTCTTTGCTCAGCTATCATTGTTATAGGCCCCCACTGTGGTTTTTCTACAATTTTGTTCCCTTTAGTTCACTATTTTTCACATTTTATTTCAAATTTCAAATTCTATTCTTCCCTTTTCTTACTCCATTTGGCTATAACTTTTTCCAGTTTTACTTACATTTTAAATTTTATTTTCTCCTTTTCCTCACCATGTTTCTATTCCCTACTCTTATTATTTCTACTCCTTCTTGACTCTCAAAACCATTTTTCTTTTCTTTAGTCATCTCATATTCCCTTTTTCTTACTTTATAACATTTTAAATCTCTTTCCACCTTTATTAGTCTTTGCTCAATTGCTGTTGATATTGTTGATGTGGTAGGGGGGTATTTTTGCTAGTGTGGGTTTGGTTTACTGGGTACTATTGCTTTGTTAACTAGCACCCATACAACAACATACATGGCAGGGGTTGTGACAGCCAGCCGGAGGGGAGAATCTTTGATTATTGAATGAGTGATAAATAATCAAAGCCCAGCCCTTTCAGTACCCCCTCCAAAGAGAAAACAGTCCATCTGCAATACCTCTAGGAAATACTCCTCCCAAATTGAAAGCTCAAGGTATTCCCATTTATTGTATTTTAATCCTTCTATTAAGAAAGATTGTTTTGCAGGGTGAGTGCTGAGCAAGCCTCCAGCAGCCAGGCAGTAGCATTGTCCCCTTTCTGACCCCTCCCCACATACAGAGCCAGAAAGTGATGAAATAGGTTACTGTGCCCTGGAATACTTAAGGCTCCACCCCATGCAACTTAACAGGTGCACTAAGACAGGGAGTCAAAGAAGCTCTACCTAATACACACACACACACACACACACACACACACACACTCACCCCACAAGGAGGCTGCCAAACAAAGAGACAAAGAAACATGGTCCAAATGAAGGAATATAACAAAACCCCAGAAAAAGAACTGAGTGAAACTGAGATAGACAATCTATCAGGTGTAGACTTCAAAACGCTGGTGATAAGGATGCTTAAGAACTCATTGAGTATGTCAAAAGTATAAGGGAAAAAACAAAGGCTATATTAAATGAAATAAAGAAAAATCTACAGGAAACCAACAGTGAAGGGAAAGAAGCTTGGGTTCAAATCAATGATTGGGAACATAAGGAAGAAATAAATAATCATCCAGAAAAGAATGAAGAAACAAGAATTTAAAAAATGAGGAGAGAATAAGAAGACTCTAGGAAATCTCCCAAAGGGCCAACATCTGAATCATAGGGATGCCAGAAAGAGAAGAGGAAGAGCAAGATATTGAAAACTTATTTGAAAAAATAATGAAAGAAAACATCCCCAATTGCCAAAAGAAATAGACATACAAGTCCAGGAAGCTCAGAGAGTCTCAGACAAGTTGGACCCAAAGAGAACCACACCAAAACACATCATAATTAAAATTCCAAAGGTTACAGATAAAGAGAAAATCTTAAAAGCAGTAAGAGAAAAGCAGATAGTTACCTACAAAGGAGTTACCATAAGACTATCAGATTTGTCAAAAGAAACTTTTCAGGCAAGAAGAGACTAGCAAGAAGTATTTAAAGTGATGAAAAGCAAGGACCTACAAGCAAGATTATATTCAGAAGAGTTATCATTAGAACTCAAGGGCAGATAAAGTACTTCCCAGACAAAGTAAGGCTAATACAGTTCATCATCACCAATCTATTATATGAAATGTTAAAAAACCATTTTTAAGAAAAAGAAGATCAAACCAGGAACAGTAAATGACAGCACTAACAACTATCAACAACTGAATCTAAAACACAAAAACAAACTAAGCAAACAACTAGAACAGGAACAGAATCATAGATGTGGAGATCACATGGAGGTTTATCAGTGGGGATGGAGAAGGGGGAGAATTAGGGGAAAGGTACAAAGATTAAGAAGCATACTTGGTAGGTGCAAAACAAACAGGGGAATGTTGAGAATAGTATAGGAAATGGAGAAGCCAAAGAACTTATATGCATGACGCATAAACATGAACTAAGGGGCAAGGGATGGCCAGAGGGAAGGGAAATACTGGGTGGAAGGGGAAAAAGGGAGGAAATTGGGACAACTGTAATAGCATAATCAATAAAATATACTTAAAAATAATCAAAGTCAAGGCACAATAAGAGAGCCCACATAAACTGAATAAAGGGCAACCTTAGAGCTTCCAGAAAAGGGAATCAAAGTGGTGACACCACTGAGTCCCACAGAAGTCCCACAAAAACAGGCAGGCAAAGAAGAGCAACCTGAGATGCAGGAACAAGCAAAAAGAGTCACCTAAAATGAAGACAAAGAAATAACCCCCAATCAAAGGAAAGGAGGAAACCATAGAAAAAGAGCAAGATGAAACTGGGGCAAGCAATCTATCACAGAATTCAAAATAATGGTTATAATGATGTTCAAGGAACTCGGTGAGAACTACAAGTAATTTATGGCAGCTACAAGGAACTTAGTGGAAACTACAACAGCATGAAAAGGGATGTAGAAACTATGAATAAGAACCAGGAATAAATGAAGAATACAACATCTGAAATGAAAAATACAGTAGAAAAAATCAAAAGTGGGCTAGATGAAGCAGAGGACAAAATCAATGAGTTGGAAGACAAGGTAGAAAGAAATACACAGCCAGAGCCACAGAACAAAATGAAACGAAACAAAACAAAACAAAACAAAAGACTCTAAAAGAAGAAGGCTAGTTTAAGGGAGTTTCAGGAGAACATTTCATGTTGTAACATTTGTTGTTGTTACAACATGAAATGTAACAATGTTCACATCATAGGAATATCAGAAGGAGAAAAAAAGGAGCAAGGGATGGAAAACCTATTTGAAAAAATAATGACAGAAAACTTACCTAACCTGGTGAAGAAAAAAGTCTTACAAGTCAAGAAACACAGAAGGTCTCAATCAAGACAAACAGAAAGAGACCTACTCCAAGATACATCATAATTAAAACAGCAAATTTTAAACACAAAGAGAGAATCTTACAGGCAGTGAGGGAAGAAAAGCTAGTAACATACAATGGAGCTCTGATAAGGCTATCAGCAGATTTCTCAGCAGAAACACTACAAAGCTGGAAGGGACTGGCATGAATATTCCAGATAGTGAAAAAGCAAGGACCTACAACAAGACTACTCTATCATGCAGGGCTCTCATTTTAAATGGAAGGCTAAATAGCTTCCCAGACAAAAGAAGGCTAAAAGAATACAATTCTGTCAAACTGAATGCAAGAGACATTAAAGGGACTGCTATAAAAACAAGAGGAAATAGAGAAAGAGAGAAAGGTGGGGTGGGGGGAGGGGGGACATGGGTATAGAAAAAATGTCAATGAATAACAACTTATCAATAATAACCTTAAATGTAAAAGGTTAACTGTGCCAATTGAAAGATAAGGTAACTGAATGGATGAGAAAATATGACATGCATATATGCTGTCTATGATAGACCCACCTTAGAACAAAAGATCTACACAGGTTGAAAGTGAAGAAAAGGAAAAAATATATTACAAACAAATGTGTGTGAAAAGAAAGCTGGGGTAGCAATACTTATGTCAGACAAAATATATTTCAAAACGAAGCCCATAAAAAGGTACAAAGAAGGTCACTAAATAATACTTAAGGGAGTACTCCAACAGGAGGATGTAACCCTTGTAAACATATATGCATCCATATTAGGAGACATAAATATATAAAGAAAATCCTGGAGGACTTCAAGAAAGATATTTACAGCAACACAGTCATTATAGGGGATTTTAACACCCCACTGTCAACAATGGATTGATTTTCCAAACAATGAATCAACAAGGATATTTTGGCAATGAATGACACTGTAGATCAATAGACTTAGTTGATATATATATAGAACCTTTCACTCCAAAGAAACAAAATACACATTCTTTCCAAATGCACACGGAACATTTTCAAAGATAGACCACATGGCAGGATGTTGGGAACTGCTCTGCCTGGATTCAGAAGCTGTAACCCGCCATGGCTAAGGCTGAGTAAAGAAACTTTAGGACCATACATCACTAAGGAAACAAAGCTTATCTCCCTGGCAGGGGTGCTGCCTCTGCCCCCTTTTACTTCACCCTGCTTGGCCCCAAGTGGATGACTAGTTAGCCAATAACAGGTAAGATCTCTCAAGAGAGGGATGACCTAAGACAGGCATGGTGGCAAAGAGGCCCTCAGGGAAAGACTTGGGGGCTATAGGAAAAGGGGGTGAAGGACCCTCACCCCTCAGCTTTGACACAGCCTGAGTCCTCATTCTGTCTGTAAGAAGTGTCCTAATCTGTTGTCTGCCTAACCTCTCCCACCTGACTTAAGCTTGAAACAATGACAGAGGGCAGTGCAGACCTGGGCAGGAACAGGTGGTTCTCCAGGGTGATCAGGCCTAAGAAAGAATGCATAAAATTTTGTGAAACTTGCTTTGCTAATACCCTCATTTTTCTGATAAGGGTCCAAGCATGAATGAAATGAGTTTGTTTCCCAAAGTTTTATAGCCCTTTAGCTACCTGACCCTGACTCAGAATAAGCCCTCATAGTTCTTTGAATGTTATCTATTGTTTGATCATTTCTGCCTGACAATGATTTATGAGGAACTTCCTTGAAGTAATGCCCCCAGAAAGCAATAAAAGCCTGTCCAGGCAAGGGGCAGGGCACTGTCTCACTCAGAGAGTAGCCATGCTGTCCCTTTTCTCCACCAGACTTCTGCAGTCTGTGTGAATTTGTTTGTCATGTCCACAACACCATGGATACCACTGGCTGGAGTCTGCATCAGTAGGACACAAAACAAGCCTCAAAAAATTCAAGAAAATTGAAATCATATCAAGTATCTTGTCAGATCACAATAGATCCTAGAAACCATCCTCAAGGAAAAAATAACAAAAACATTCAAATACATGGTGAATGAGTAACATGTTATTAAACAATGAAGGGGTCAACAATGAGATCAAGGAAGAAATCAGAAAGTATAGTGAAACAAATGAAAGTGGACACACAACAACCCAAAACCCATGGGACACTGCGAAAGCAGTCCTGAGAGGGAAGTTCATAGCAATACAGGCCTAACTAAAGAAGATAGAAAAATCTCAAATAAACAACCTAACCCTACATATACAAGAACATATACAAGAGGAACAACAACAAACAAAGCCCAGAGCAAGTAGAAGAAAGGAAATAATCAAGATTAGAGCAGAACTAAATGACATAGATCCTAAAAGAATTATTCAAAGGATCAATGAATCCAGGAAATGGTTCTTTGAAAAAATAAACAAAATTGATAAACCTTTAAGCAGACTCATCAAGAAAAAAAGAGAGAGGACCCAAATAAACAAAATCAGAAACGAAAGAGAAGTAACAACTGATACCACAGAAATACAAAGGACTGTAAGAAATTACTATGAGCAATTTATATGCCAAGTAATTGAACAACCTGGGTAAAATGGACAAATTTCTAGAAACATACCATTTTGCAACACTGTCAAAAAGGAACAGAAAGCCTGAATAGACCCATAAAAACTAGTGCAATTGAAGCAGTAATCAAAAATCTCTTGGCAAACAAAAGCCCTGGACCAGATTAGTTTCACAGGTGAATTTTACTAAACATTTAAGGGAGATCTAACTCCTATCCTTTTCAGCCTAATCCAAAAAATTCAAGAAGAGGGAAGACTCCCAACTCTTTTTGTGAGACCAATATCATCCTAATTCCAAAACCAAGTAAAGACACAAGAAAGAAAGAAAAGCATAG
This sequence comes from Tonatia bakeri, assembly GCA_004024845.1. NCBI lineage: Eukaryota > Metazoa > Chordata > Mammalia > Chiroptera > Phyllostomidae > Tonatia > Tonatia bakeri. The sequence continues at coordinate 3,811 of PVIA01013210.1, read as the reverse complement.
TCCAATATCTGATGAACATAGATGCTAAAATCCTCAAAAAATATCAGCAATCTGGATTTAGCAATACATTAAAAAGACCATGATCAAGTATGATTCATCCCAGGGCTGCAAGGATTATTCAATATTCACAAGTCAATAAACATAATATACCACATAAACAAAATGAAGGACAAAAATTACATGATTACATAAATAGATGCTGAGAAAGCATTTGATAAAATCCAGCACTAATTTATGATAAAAATATTCAGCAAAGTGGGAACAGAGGGAGCATTCCTCAGCAAAATAAAAGCCATGTATGAGAAACCTACTGCCAACGTTATACTCATCAGGCAAAAACTGCTTTCCCTTGAAGATCAGGAAGAAAGAAGATAAGGTTGTCCACTTTCACCACTCTTATTCAACATAGTTCTGGAAGTTCCAGCCACAGTGATCAGACAAGAAATAAGACATCTAAATTGGAAGGAGAAAGTAAAACTGTCATTATTTGCAGATGACATGATAGTGCACATAGAAAACCCTGTAGGCTCCACTAAACAACTACTTGGCCTAATAAGTGAATTTGGTAAAATAGCAGGATACAGTCATTATTCAGAAGTTGATAGCATTTTTGTACACCAACAATAAAAGGTCAAAAGGGAAAAAATCCCACTTACTATAGCAACAAGAAAAATAAAGTATCTAGGAATAAATCTAACCAAGGAAGTAAAAGACCTGTACTTGGAAAACTATAGAATGCTGAAGAAAGAAATTGAGGAAGATACAAATAAATGGAAGCATATAACTTGGTCATGGATTGGAAGAATTAACATCATTAAAATGTCCATACTACCCAAAGCAATCTGTAGATTTTACACAATTCCGATTAAAATACCAATGGCATATTTCACAGATCTAGAACAAATATTTCAAAAATTTATATGGAACCAAAAAAAGAACCTGAATAGCCTTAGCAATGTTGAAAAGGAAGAACAAAGTAGGAGGGATCACAGTACCTGGTATCAAACTATATTACAAAGGCACTGTAATCAAAACAGTCTAGTAATGGCATAGAACAGATACATAAATCAATGGCATAGAATAGAGAACCCAAAAATAAACCCAAGTCTCTGTAGTCAATTAATATTTGACAAAGGGGAAAAGAACATACAATGAAGTAAAATAGCCTCTTCAGTAAGTGGTGTTGGGAGAACTGGACTGGTACATACAAAAAAAAAATGAAACTAGACCACCACCTTACACCATACACTAAAATAAACTCAAAATGAGCAAAAAACTTAAATATAAGTCATGACACCATAAAAGTCCTTGAGGAAAACATAAGCAAGAAAATTTCAGATATCCCATGTAGCAATATTTTTGCTGATGTATCTTCTATGGCAAGGTAAATAAAGGAAAAAATAAATAAATGAGACTATATCAAACTAAAAAGTTTCTACACAGCTAAAGAAACCATCATCCAAATGAAAAGGGAATTGCCCTGGCTGGTGTGGCTCAGTGGATTGAATGCTGGCCTGCAAACCAAAGAGTTTTGGGTTCCAATCCCAGTCAGGGCAGATACCTGGATTGCAGGCCGGGTGCCCAGTAGGGGGTATGTGAGAGGCAGCCACATATTGTTGTTTCTCTCCATTTCTTTCTCCTTCCCTCCCGCTCTCTGTAAAAATAAATAAATAAATAATAAAACCTTTAAAAATAATGAAAAGGGAACTGACTGTATGAGAGAATATATTTGCCAATGACACATTGGACAAGGGTTTGATCTCCAAAATATATAGTGAAGTCATCTGACTCAACACCGGGAAGACAAACAATCCAATTAAAAAATAGGCAAAGGACCTGAATATATACTTCTCCAAGGAGGACATACAGATGGCCCACAGACAAATGAAAGGATGTTCAACATCACTAACCTTCAGACATGCAATTTAAAACCACAACAAGATATCACCTCACATCTGTCAGAATGGCCATTATTAATGAATCAACCGAAAGTCCTGGCAAGGATGCAGAGAAAAGGGACCCCTAGTGTACTGTTGGCGGGAATGCAGACTGGTGCAGCCACTGTGGAAAACAGTATGGAATTTCCTCAGAAAACTAAAAATGGAACTGCCTTACGACCCAGTGATTCTACTGTTGGGACTATACTCTAATAATCCTGAAATACCAATTCAAAAGAACCTATGCACCCCTATATTTATAGCAGTGCTACTTACAATAGCCAAGAACTGGAAACAGCCTAAGTGCCCATCAGTAAATGAGTAGATAAAAAAACTGCGGTACATTTACACAATGGATTACACAGCAGAAAGAACTACCTTTTGCAACAGCATGGATGGAACTGGAGAATATTCTGGTAAGTGAAATGAGCCAGGTGGTGAAAAAGAAATACTGTGTGATCTCACCTATAAGTTAAATCTAATGAACAAAATAAACTAATGAACAAAATACAACCACAGGCACGGAAACTTGGAACAGACTGAAAGTAACCAGAGGGGAGGGGGATGGAGATAATGGTGGGAAGAAGGGGAAGAGACTAGACAGAGAACATGCATGAATGACCCACAGAATGGACAACAGTGTGGGAATTGGCTGTGGGAGCTGGGGATGGGATGGGCAGAGTAGGGCAAAGGGGGAAAAATTGGGACAACTGTAACTGAATAACAATTAAAAATGATGAAAAAGGAGTTCTGGCCAAGATGGAGGCATAGGCAGTCGCATTGTGCTTCCTCGCGCAACCAAAACTAAAGACAACAAAAATTGAGAAACAAGAATCAACCAGAACAGAGAGAAATTAATTGAACAGAAGTCGGGCTCCAGTACATCCAAACCGGTAAGGAGCGGCAGAGTCAGAGGCCTGCGGACAGGCAGGAAGAAACGCTGACTGGCAGGTGCGGGTGCGCAGGGGCGCGGCTAGCAGACCCAGTGAGGGACGCAAGGCAGCTAGCTGTCCGCAGCCACACATTTGCGCGCAAACTAAGGGAAAATGGGCAGCGCCTCCGCATTTCAAAGCTTAAGAGCCCCGTCTGGGAAAGGAGACTCTCTCAGCCTCACAGGAGACTTCTCGGGGAAGCCCACAGAGTCCGAGAAAGTGCACAAGCCCACTGCCCGGGAGCCAGCACAGGAAGGGCCCAATTTGCTTGTGGGAGGCAGTGGAGGGGACGGAAGTCCTAGAGAGAGTGGAGCAGGCGCCATTGTTCCCTCTCAGACCCCGCCCCCACATACAATGTCACAACTCAGCCACTGGGGTGCCTCACCCTGGTGAACACCTAAGGCTCCGCCGCCCTTACGAAACAGCCGTAACCAAACCAAAGGAAAATAAAAAAGATGGCTCAAACAGATTTGAAAGACCCAGAACCAATTTTTTTAAGTGACCAAGAGATTGCCGACCTATCAGATGCACAGTTCAAAGCACTGGTGATCAGGAAGCTCACAGAATTGGTTGACTTTGGACATAAATTAGATGAACAAATGCAGGCTACGATAAGAGAAATGAAGGAAAATGCACTGGGAAATAATAATGAGGGGAAGAAAACTGGGACTCAAATCAATGGAGTAGACCAGAAGGAAGAAAGGAACAACCAAACAGAAAAGAATGAAGAAACAAGAATTCAGAAAAATGAGGAGAGGCTTAGGGACCTCCAGGACACCTTTAAACGTTCCAACATCTGAATTATAGGGGTACCAGAAGGGGAAGAGGAAGAGCAACAAATTGAGAACTTATTTAAACAGATATTAAAGGAAAACTTCCCCAATCTGGCAAGGGAAATAGACTTCCAGGAAGTCCAGGAAGCTCAGAGAGTCCCAAAGAGGT
>PVIA01013209.1:0-33418 GCA_004024845.1 Tonatia bakeri | reverse complement strand
TTGTCCATGTGTCTTTTAACTTCATTCCTGTAAAACCTTCCCCCTTTCCCCTGAAACTCCCTCTTCTCTCTCCTCTGGTCACTTTCTGCCTGTCTTCTATTTCAGTGTCTTTGACTATATTTTGTTTTTTTCTTTGTTTTGCTGTTTAGGTTCCTGTTAAAGGTGAGATCATATGGTATTTATCTTTCACTGCCTGGCTTATTTTGCTTAGCATAATGCTTGCCAGTTGCATCCATGATGTTGCAAAGGGTAAGAGCTCCTTCTTTCATTCTGCTGCATAGAATTCCATTGTGTAAATGTACCATAGTTTTTTTATCCACTCATTTACTGCTGGGCATCTAGGTTGCTTCCAGCACTTAGCTATTGTAAATTGTGCTGCTATGAACATGGGGGTGCAAAGATTCTTTTGGATTGGTGTTTTAGGATTCTTAGGATATAGTCCCAGCAGTGGAATTGCTGGGTCGAAAGGTAGACTCATTTTTAATTTTCTGAGGAAGTTCCATGCTGTTTTCCACAGTGGTTGGACCATTCTGCAGTCCGACTAACAGTGCACTAGGGTCCCCTTTTCTCCACACCCTCTCCAACACTTGTTGTTTGTTGCTTTGCTTATGATGGCCATTCTGACCAGTGTGAAGTGTTATCTCATTGTGATTTTAATCTGCATCTCTCTGATAGCTAGCGATATTGAACATTGTTTCATGTGATTTTGGATCTTCTGTATGTCCTCCTTGGAGAAGTGTCTGTTCAAGTCCTTTGCCCATTTTTTAATTGGGTTGCTTGTCTTCTTAGAGTGGAGTTGTGTAAGTTCTTTATATATTTTGGAGATTAAGCCCTTGTCTGAGGTATCATTGGCAAATATGTTTTCCCATACAGTTGATCCTCTTTTTATTTTGATACTGTTTTCTTTAGCTGTGCAGAAGCTTTTTATTTTGATGAGGTCCCATTTGTTTATTCTTTCCTTTATGTCTCTCACTCCAGGGGACATGTCTGTAAAAAAGTTTTTGCATGATATATCTGAGATTTTCCTACCTATGTTCTCCTCTAATACTTTAATGGTGTCACAAGATACACTTTAATGAGTTAATCTCCACAGTGCTTGGAACTGTTTACTTCAAGGCTCACTTTTTGAAGTCTCATTATCAAATAGTAATACTTAACATTTGTGACCTTACTGTGTGCCAAATTTTGAGTTGTGCTCAGTTAGTGCCTTTTTTTGTTTTCAAAACTCTAAAATGGGGGAAATAAGGGAAACTGAATTGCCCCATGTCATTCTGTTGGGACCAGGCAGAGCCCAGCTTTGTGTTCACAGGTGTCTTATTCCAGACCCATCCTCCTGCTGCTGTTAATTGTACCCTTAGCACTTGACATTTGATGGCACATTTTTTCTACTTTTATTATCCAAAATGGCAAGTATTTTGACAAATGATCAACAGTGCACTGCTATTATCCAAAATTTCCTAATGATAATGCTTACAAAATTGTCCCATTAGCATTTTGAGTGCTACTTCAGGTCATTTGACAGATGTTCCTGAGCATCTCAGAAAAATGGCATTCCTACACTTTCCAAAACAAAATGTTTCCTATAATTTAAAATAAAAGGAGAAGGTATTAATCCTAAAAACAGCTACAAAATTAATGTTTTGAAAAATTACAACTTTTATAATTTATTTGCTGTAGTCTAGTATAAAGTACAAGGGTTTGGAGTTTGGGAGATGAGTCTTAGCTCCTTCTTAGCTACAGATGGTTTGTAGGTGACCCTGGCAGATATTGGCTTGATCAAAAAGTTTGTTTTTTTCATATGGTGGCTCTGGTAGTGCACAGTTATTTTCAACTTCAATCAAAACAATTTGGTTACACTCTATTGTGACAGCTGTCATACCAGCGTGGATTTAAAAAAAAATTAGAATTGGTTAATTTTTGTGTACCTATTTTAATATTGAAGATGGAAGAAAATACATGTTTTCTCTATATTATGCTTTAGTATTTCAAGAAAGGTAAAAATGGAAGTGAAATACAAAAAAAAAGATTTATGCAGTGTAGAGAGAAGGTGCTGTGACTGACTGAACATGTCAAAAGCAGTTTGTGAAGTTTTATGCTGGATGTTTTTTTGCTGTATGATGCAGCACAGTTGGGTAGACCAGTTGAAGTTGATAGTGATCAAATTCAGACATTAATTAAGAACAATCAATGTTATACCATGTGGGAGATAGCTGATATAGTCAAAATGTCCAAATCAATAAAGTTATTTGTGAAAGTGAAAAATGTGTCTTTTATTTCATGGGAAAAAAAAGCCGAAGGCTAACCAAATAATTTCATTTGTCTTGATCTGAGAAATTAGGGGGCTGGACTAGATGTTTCCTTTATGTCCCTTCTACTTCTGGCAATTCCTATAGAATGACACATGAGTACATGGGAAAAACTGTGATTTGGATGTACATTTCCTAATGACGGTGACAGCACTCAGAGGCAGCAATAGCATCACGTCCACATTGATACCTAAGGGTGTTTCCACCAGGACTGCATTGAAGAGATCAGAAGGTGTCTCTGCAATGTTGACTGCTTCCATTTCGGTGAACTGGCCCAGTGGGTGACACTTCCTCAGAACTTCCTTTACAGACTTTTTCTGCAAGGTGCCATTCATCAGCAGAACCACATTGTCAATCATGTAACTGCACCTGCTGTAGAAGAAGGTTTGGCTGTTAGGAAAATAACTGCATCCTGAAAACCCTTCTCCATTTCCCCCCTGCTACCCTCTCCTACCTCTCCTTTGGTTACTGTCAGTTTGTTCTTAATTTCAATGTCTCTGGTTATATTTTGCTTGCTTGTTTGTTTTGTTGATTAGGTATAAAGGACACATGGACAAAAAAAACAAAGGGTGGCAGGGTTAAGGGTGGGAAGTGGGGATGGTTGGGGTAGGGGGTAGTGTGTAGGGGATACCGACCAGCAGTATCCATCTCTGCTGCAGATGCTTGTCAAAACATGAGAAACACATACACAGAGACAACCAGGTCCTCTGGGGGAATAGAGACAGCATGGCCACTCTCTCTAGTGGAGAGTACCCTATTTCTCTACCCAAGCAGGCTTTTATTAAGAAAACCAACTCAGTTTGTGGATTCACAGTCTGACAGAAAAGATCAAAGGGAACAGGTAACTTAAAAAAATGTCTACAGAACTCCTGCTGTGATTCTGGGCAGAGATTGGAGTTTTATCATATGAAAGGACTACATGGCTCAAAGGGCTAGTTTTGGTTTCCTGTCTGTGCCTTCAAATTCCAAGTTAATAACATCCTCCAGCAAACAGATCTCACAGGATCTTGCATATTCTATGTCCCAGGCCTGATTACCCCGGGGGTCTGCTATCTCTGGTCTGGGCTGCACCCCCTAGCTATTTCCACAGGCTTGAGTTGGGCAGGAGACAGAGGCAGCCAGGAGACTTGGATCTCTCACATCTAAGAACAAAGACTCAGGCTTTGACAAAGCCTAGAGGGCAGAGGTTGATGTCAATCACCCCTCATTTCCACAGCCCCATGAGTCTCTTCCCTGAGGCCTCTTTGTGATCGTGCCTTTCTTAGGTGATTCCCTCTGTGGAAAATCTTACCCATCATTGGCTAACTGATCAAGCTAGGAGGCCAGTCACTGAACAGGCAGCATTCATGCCAGGGAAATAAGTTTTGTCTCCTTAGTGATTCCTGGTCCAGAGGTCTTTCACTCAGCCTAAGTCACGGGGAGTTACAGCTTCCTGAGACCAGGCAGGGCGGTCCCCAACAGTAGTGGTAGAGGAAAAATGGAGACAACTGTAGTTGAAAAACAAGAAAAAAATGTGAAAAAAAAACAGAGCCATAACAGGAAACTCTGGGAGAAAAAAAAAACCCTGCATCCAAGTAAGATGCACCCTACTCACTGGTAAAACCAACCATCAGGCCCTATTGCTTTGGTTAGGGAAATATGTGTCTCTTCATTTTGAACTCTGGGATGTGAGAGATGTGGGTGAGTAAATATCTGACTCTCTGGGGTGCCACAGTTGGGAAAACCATATCCAGGGTTATAATAACTGATTAACATTGTGAGAAGATGACCCCTGCAAGTAACTGTCACATGGGTGGTGTGGGGGTGAGAGTATAAGGTGTCTGCTTTATCAATATGGATGGAAAATGGGCTAAAAATGTTGAGAAATGCAGACCCAGGGCATTTTATTTGACTTTGAAAACTGAGCATTTAAATCTGGGATGAAGCCCAGCATCAAGGATTCAAAATTTAAAATATTTAAAAATAATTTTAAAAAGTTAAATATATTTTATTAAATACTTAATATTTATTTATTAAAAAGGTTCTGTATTATTCTTTTCCTGTGAGACCAGATGGTGAACTTTGTAGCTGTGCCACCCCACCCGCCCTGCCTTATCCCTAGGACTCCTGATTTATGTTTTATTGATTCCTTACCCATGTGAGCTCTGCTGGTATCCTAATGCTTATTCACTCATGGGCTTAGCACCTGGGACAGTCTAAGCACTGAGGTCAAGAAGTGACAGAGACACAGACCTTCCTTCACAGAGGGTTCAGTTTGAGGGAAGGACTGGGTACAGAATCCACTAGAATAAATTGCAATGATGTGCACACACTCTGTCAAAGAAATGATGGGGTAGTTTTGGGGTACAGAGCCAGCTGTCAACCTGTCTGGGAACAAACTCCCCAAGGAAAGATGGTCAAGCTGAAACCTTCAGGATGAGTAGCCATCCAGGCAGACAGCTGGGCAGTGGGAAGTGTCTCCAGGCAGGAGAGTGTTAGTCTGGGCCTGTGCACAGATGGCAGGCCAAGCTTGGGCATGAAGTCCTGACACTGAAGTTGTGGAGTATGGCAGTTAGGGTTGACAGGAGATGCAAATGCCTGTAATCAGAAGGGGCATTGTGGTCTATGTGGAATATGGATTACACAAGGAGAAGCAAATGCTTACACAGTAAGGTGTTTTACACAAGTCATTTTATTTAATTATGACAACACCACCATGGTGACCATAGGTAATATCTTCCCCATTACATGGCTACCAAATGAGGGACCTAAGAAGCACACTCTGGATTCTTTCTCTGAGACCTCACCTGTGCTGCTTAGTGGTTGAGGGTGACAGAAGTCTCAGGTTGTGGAACCATTAGCTGGAAGAGAGCATTGGTCAGGAACAGTGCTGTGGGGGCAGGTTTGAGATAAGATGAATTCAGTGTGTCTGGGAGCTATCCAGAGGTGATGCCTAGTAGCCCACCAAGCCCCAGTCCTAAACCAACAGTGGATAGACACCAGTGGGGGGGTGCCAGGAGGGGTGGTTTCAGGTGAAGTCATCATCATTGGGAATTATAGCCTAGTGTGACTAGAGTTCTGTCCTAAGAACTCTGGGGAATCCCAACATTTAAGAACTTTTATGGAACCTGAGAAGGACTGATAGTAGTAGGAGGAAAACCAGAGCAGAGAATTCTGGGAAGTACTAGAGTTCTAGGAAGAAGGTGCTGGAGCAACAGAGGCCAGAGGGGAGTAGAGGCAGACAATGAAGTGTCCACAGGATACATCCACTCAAAAGTTACCTGGGAATGCAGGGAGGACACCTTCTTTGGACTTTGTGGAAGGGGGGGAAGAGACAGAAACCTGGTGCCTGTGTATTTAAAACTAGTGAGAAGTAGAGTTTTAACAAATAGAATACAAACTGCAAGCCAGCCTTAAAGGAAGGGGAAGATAATGATATGAACACTCAGCAGTCAAGAGGATGGCTCACTTTCAGTTTTGGTATTTGTTTTTCTTTAAGAGAGAGAAGTGAAGGTGTTTAAGTGAAAGAATGAGGTGTTGGTCTGAAGAGCAAAAGGACAGCCAATGGGTGAGTCAAAGTCCTCTAGTAAAGGGACAGTGATGGGACTCAATTATTGCCCCAATCTGGGCTTGGAAATAACACTTTTCACTGGCATGTCCTGGAGTCAGGCTACATGGTTGACTGACTTCCTGTGCAAGGATATACTCCTTGCTGGGAAAGAGTCTCATTCACGGTGGGGCTTTTCAGTTTGCCCCAATGAAAAGTCTGGCTAAGGAAGTTTTGAAGCAGGAAATTACCTCCTTACAAAATGCACATAACTACAAAGTTTCTTTACCTTCCAAACAGTAGAGCCAAATGTAGACATTATGGAATTTTAGAATCCTTCTCTCTTGAAAATGATATTCCAATGGAAGTGCTTATCTTTAACGGCCTCTGTGGGGCTCAAAAGCTATTACCTGAGAGGGCAGCTGCCAGTGCTTAATAATCCTTAGCAGATATTTCATTGTTGTGACATCACCCCTGTAATGTAGACATGAACTTCCAACATTCCCAATCTGCAGATGACTATTGGACCAATGTTGATGGCCAACCAATGTCAATGGTGTGTGTGTGTGGATGTGCACAAGGGTGTACTGAGTATTGTTATCTTATATAGCAAAGAGCTATAGAGATCGGATTCTGGTTTATTTCAACTCATTATTTAAGTGGCCATATTTCTAAGATGGACCAGTAACACCAATTCTCATAGTGTTGTTCAGGAAATGAAGTGAGAACACAGCCTATATCAGGGTCAGGAGAGGGTGGTGTCTCTCCTATCCCCTCCCTCATCTCCTCGACACATATGCACCAGGTATATAATAATCACTGGTTCTCTGGGGTGACAGGGGATATGGGCCAGGAAGACAGTTTACTCTCTCCAGACTAATCTTTACAGACTTCCAGGACATTCATATGGTAGTTAGCAATGAAATCACTGCTGATGGTGCCTGAGTAATTTTTTAGCTTAAAAATACCTGGGAATTCACCTGGTTCAAAGCACTCGTGTTTTGGGTACCTGGTTCAAAGCACTTGTGTTTTGGGTACCTAAGTGGTGTCAGGCCCAGGATTAGTGCCTCTTTAATCAGTGAATTTATTTCCTCCCTCACACTGTAGAGTCTACAATGTAGACAAACATCCTCATTTATAGCTTCTCCTAAATATTTTATTCTATAACTGACACAGTACCTGTAGGAATCATGAAGTCACCTAAAATTATGATGCAGAAAGTGACTCAATTTAAAAAAATATCAGGTTGTAAAATAATTTTTTTTTAGTGGCAACTCTTTTTGAGGTTTTCACTATGTGCTAGGCATACATACATGTTCTCACCCAACCTCATAATTCAGTGTCATACAGACCATGATAATCACCACTTCACAGGTGAGAACCTGGGACTGAGAGGTGTTTACACTTCTTCCAGGTCACTGTGGGAAAGAGGCAAAGTCAGACCTTAAAGCCAAATTCTGGCTCCCCATTAGGTTCAGATAAACCAGCTCAGGCCAGACAACAGTTTGACATTTCCTTTTTGGTCTCTGAGCTACTCTTTCTCCTTTGCACCCAATATTGTTTGAGGATATTGAGAGGAGCTATAATATCTTTCCTGTTGATAAACTTTCAAATTGCGTGCTAATGAAACAGTTGTGAAAAGGTCAGGTGATGGAGAGACATAGACTTGGTGTGTTAAAAGAATTCTATGGTTAAAACACTGAGGTACTTAAGCATCATTAAGTAGCTGAGAAATGCCTGTCTTGCATGAGACAGAATAGAAATGTCTTCTAAGGGCACAGTTTGGTGAAGCTCAAATAAGTCCAAAAGAAATGTGTCAGGTTCTTTCCGAAGACACAGTTACCAAAAACAGGAGTCAAAGCTGGAGGGTTTTTGCACATCCTTTCAGGCTTCTGTTGTCAGACCTTGAGCTGAGCTTGAACCTGCATTACCTGCCCTCCCCAAACCATAGAGATAGTCAAAGTACACAAAAAGGAAGACATTCATTCATGGAAGGTCACAAGGGAAACAGAGCTTTCAATACATTTGCAGAACATTTGAAAAAGATAGAATCTTATTGATGAGTGAGAACAGAGAAAAGCCATGGCTCAGAATGTACACAAGACAAAGCAGCAGCAGTGTTGAAAAATTTCCAGGGAAGTGTCAAGCTTGGCTTGGTTCAGGAACAGAGGGAGGGATGGGGTGTAAGGCAAGGGGTTGGGGCAATTAAGTGGAAAGGGCTGACTATCACTATGTTTCCATGGTCACATTCAAATGAAACCGTGCACATAACAATGGTGTGTAAATCCTGAGTTGTCAATGTGGAAGAAACCCAGGCTTTGGAGCAGATACAACTAACTGAATTCAGCAATGACTTACAAATGGGAGCCCCATCTCCTCAGTCTTAAAATAAAAATATTTCCTCACCTGCAAGTGGTGGCATTAAATTTGCAATATGTATGAGAGTCTTGGTAGAGTGACTTGATCAAGGAGGGTCATACACTCTCAGAGGAGGATGGTTTCCTATAAACTGGACTTTGGAGGAACAGGAGCAGAGAAATATAAGCCACATAATCTCTCATGAAAAAAATTTGCCATATTTACACTCTTATTAAGCCCAAGATTTCTATATCTCTGTAGTTTTACACTTAGCTCTACTCAACAGAATCCTTTCTAAATTTACCTGTTGCTCTTAGAAGATGAGGGGTTATTATCAATCCCAGTGTGGTGTGGAGGACTGGACTGTCCACAAGAGCATAAATCATGTTACCTGTTGCAATATTAGCCCAAAGTCTCACTTATACATATTTTATAAAACTTGTTACCATTCTGTTTTACTGAGAGTTACCCTTGTGTTGTTGTTGTTGTTATTATTTTAATTCTCATCTTAGGATATGTTTATTAATTTTTAGAAAGAGAAGAAGAGAGATAAACATTGATTGGCTGCCTCCCACACACGTCCTGACCAAAGATTGAACCCAGAATTTAGGCATGTGTGATATGATGTTTCCATTAAGGTTTCTGAACTTTAAAAGTTTTAATGTTATCATTTTGTGAATGTAATTATTAATCTCAGAACAATGCTGGTGAATTAGTCATCATTCATGCTGACTAATTTTATATATATATATATAAATTATATATATATAATTTTATATATTTTTGTATATAAAAGCAATTATCATGAATCCCTGTGTCAGATGGAGGTTTTTCAAGACTTAGCCTCAACGTCTCCCTTTGGGTGTGACTGGGTAGCAAGTAATTTGATAAACTTACTGATTATCACAGATTAATTTCTAAAAGCCTTGTGATCTGCCCTGGCTGGTATGGCTCAGTTGGCTGGAGCATCGTCCTGTTACTGAAAGGTCACCCATTTCAATTCTCAATCAGGGCATATGCTCAAGTTTCGGGCTTGATCCTGGCTTGATCCCAGTTGGGACAGCCTATTGGAATTACTCTCTCCAATAGATGTTTCACTCTTTCCCCTCCCATTTCTCTCAAATGAGGATAAAATAAACCTTCAAAAAAATAAAAATAAAAGCATTGTGACTACATCACAGGGGCCATGTCCTGATATCAGGTTTCTTTCCACCCGAGAGGCTAGGTCTATAACATGTTATGCAGTGTTCTCAGTGCTGATTCTGTGCCAGGTGACCAGAATGATGTGCTATTTACCAGGTCATACTTGTTAATGTGGAAAATGCAGATATAGGGACAGGGACATAAAATGCATGATCTGGAGTCATTGTTCATAGAAAGGATTGGGGTGTGTGTGAAGCATATTTGGTCATGTTAAATAATTTCATTCCTCAGTGCGATTCCATAAAATGTGTTGATCTAGTTCTGACTGGTGTGGCACAGTTGGTTGAGCATTGTCCCACAAGGTGAAGGTGGCTGGTTTGACACCTGGTTGGGGCACATGCCTGGGTTATGAGTTTGGTCTCCGGCTGGTGTGCATGTAAGAGGCAGCTGATGGATGCTTCTTTCTCACATCAATGTTTCCCTGTCTGTCTTAATCCTCCTTGCCCTTCTCTCTACAAAATAAATAAATAAAATCTTTAACAAATTTAAAGAAATAAAATGTGCTAATCTACTCTTAACAGCCCCTACAGTTCCTCCTTGTGACCTGGACAATAGGGTTGGAAGTCTTTTCCAATGTGTTCATTTTCAAATGAAAGCTTTCCTTGATTACTTTGGTGAACGTGTGTTATGTTCCAGGTTCATTCAATCCAACACTAACTCTATATGCTTCCCCGGGACAGCCCAGCCTTTGGTCTGATTTGCTAAATAGCTTGTTGAGATTTAGAGAATATCCCCATAAACCTTCTGCTTCCCCCTGAAATTGACATTTTGAGTAACATTTCTTACTTATCTGGTTTTCCTTTTTAAAATAGAGAAAAGCAAAAACCAAAATAATTGTAAAAAATAACTAAATTTGTTCTCAGACTCATTTTTCCTTCTAGCAAAATAAAATACAGAAAAATTACTTGAAATCAGCACTCCCTATAACAGCATGTTTTAGAACAAGAGTGCCAACCATTATGCATTTCTCAAACTCTTAGAACCTTTAGAACACTTTCTTCTAGTACTTCAAATTCTTTATAATCTTGCTCTAACCTGATAGTTCACTTTAAACATTCCTCCAATTTACTCATCCTTTTCTACATCAGTTTCTTTGTTTCTACTTTCTCTAAATGCCTCCCTTCCCTGTTGATTACTAAAAGTTGAGATCCTTTGCACTGTTTAAGACTATAATCAAATACCACATTTTCATTAAACTTTTGAAATGTCTCCAGCTAGAAGTGATTTTATTCTCTATAAATTTTGTGTTTACATTTATTCTGGGTTGAAATCAATTTTCAATATACCATGCTGAACATGAAGTATAGTTAGCTCTCATTCATTCACCAACATTTGTTACATACCTAAGGAGATAAGACCTGGATTCTAGAACTAATTCTGCCGCTGTTCAGTTGTGTGTTTTTGGGTAAGTCATTTCATATGTTCATCTCAAATACAGATTCAGAGATAAATCCTACCCACCTTTACTAGCTATAATATCTTTAAAGACAAGGACTTTGTTCAGTACATTTTTATGTTCTCCAAGAGGCCTGAACCATGTGTGCACAGTATGCAAACACAATGGTAATATTTTTCGATCAATAAATTTTCTTCTCTGTTGGTATAATCATGTTAACTCTGATGTTCCCCAGGATAAATGGAAGTGGAGCTTGGGTAATTTTACCTCAAGCTTCCTTTTTAGGGTCCTAGCTGCCTAGTCCTTGCTTTTTCTATCCTTTTCCATTGAGGAGAATTATAACTTTAGAGGGATAACTCCAATGTTGTCCCTCCTCTAGCCATGTTTGTGAACATTATGTATCTCATAGGAAAACACCGACAAAGGATTCTTCTTGTTGGTTCCATTAGTAAACATGTTGAGTGTTTATCATTACCTGTACCCTGTGGAGAAAAGTGGTTATTGGATCTCACCTTTATCATACTCAAAATACTAGTCATAACAGGTTGAGAAAATCTTATGGAAAGGGAAGAAAAGAAAACATAGCTGAAAGGATAGGAGAGAAATAAGTATGAGAGCAATCTGCTAATATCTATCAAAATAAAAAATTTGCATATCTGTTGACAAAACAATTCCACTCCTGGGAATCCATCCTAAAGAATTTCAGGCATGAGAAAGCCCAGATCCATGTACAGTGAAGTCTGTGGCACCATTAAATGAAATAGCAAAGAAATGAAACCACTTAAGTGAACAAAGGGGGGATGGTTAAATAAATTATGGCATGTAGAAAATAATGGAATACAATACTTGCTTTAAATAAGATAGAAGTATATATATTATTATAAAATTCTTAATAGCTTATGTGAAAAAAAGCAAATTGTATGTGATAATATAATATGATTTTCCTGTTCTAAAACAAACAATAAAACCAACTATGTATGTATAATTGTATACATATACATATATATTTTTTGTTTACACACATATATAACTTTTCTTACAAAAAAGATTTGGAAAGATAATGCAACAAACTTGTGAGTGGTTACCTCTGGTCTTTGGGGAACAGGTACTGAAGTATAGTCTTGATCTGTTTCCTTATTTCTAAAATGCCAAAAATAACCCTGAAAGTATTATTGTACATATTAAATAAATTTAATACACATAAAGTGATTATAAGACTGCTGGCTTATAGTGAATACTACATAAATTAAGATATTAAGCAACACCCCTAACCCTGCCAACATGCAAAAAACAATCTCAGACACAGAAAACAGGTGATTACCAGAGGGTAAGGGGTAGGGGCGCATGGAAGAGGGTAAAGGAGGGATAAATGGTGATGGAAGGAGACTTGACTTGGAGTGGTGAACACACAATACAATATACAGATAATGTATTATAGAATTGTACACCTGAAACTTGTATAATTTTATTAACCAATGTCACCCCAATAAATACAATAAAGAAAAAATAAACCTCTTGCAAATACACATGGGATCACATACAAGAATAGGTGGGAGCTGCGAACATCAGTATACCTGCAAAGGCGAAAAACCACCAACAAAGGAAACACCAAAATGTAAAAGCCCAAGTACAACAAGACAGGCCACATAAACAGAACAAAGGGCAGACCTAGAGCATCCAGACAAGGAGATCAGAGACCACACCACTGAACCTCAAAAAATTCCTACTATAGAAGTTCACCCTACAAAAACAGCTAGCAAAGTAAAACATCAGGAAGCACAGAAACAAAAAAAAAAGAGAGTCACCTAAAATGGGGAGACAAAAAAAAAATGTGCAATCCAAAGGAATGGAAGACTCCCTACTAAAAGAGCTAAACAAAATGGAAGTAACCAAACTGTCAGATATAGAATTCAAATTAATGATTGTAAGTAAAGATGCTCAAGGAACTCAAGGACAACTACAAGGAACCAAGTAAAAACTACATTAGCATGAAAAAGGAAAGAGAAACTATAAACAAAAACCAGGAAGAAATGAACAATAAAATCTCAGAAATAAAAAAGACATTAGAAGGAATTATAAGCAGGGTGGATGAAGCAGAGGATCAAATCAGTGAGTTGGAGGACAAGGTAGAAAAAAACACCCAGATAGAGCAAGAAAAAAAAAGAGGCTCAGAATGAACAGATGGTAAGGGATTTGCAAGACAACATGAAACAGAACAATATCCATATAATAGGGATACTAGAACAACAAGAGAGCAAGGGATAGAAAACCTGTTTGAAAAGTAATGTGGAAAACTTCCCTAAATTAATGAGAGAAAAAGTCACACAAATCCAGGAAACACAGAGAATCCCAATTAAAAGGAAACCAAAGAGGCCCATTTCAGGACATATCATAATTAAAATGGCAAAATTCCAAGACAAACAGAGAATCTTAAAGGCAGCAAGGAAGAAACAGGAAGAAATAATAAGGCTACTACTAGCTGATCTCAATGGAAACACTCCAAGACAAAAGAGAATCAAGAACTATTCCAAGTAATGAAAGCCAGAGGCCTGCAATCAAGAATAATCTACCTAGCAAGGCTCTCAATTAAAATGGAAGGCCAAATAAGGAACTTCCCAGACAAAAGAAGTCTAAAACAATACATCTCCACCAAACCAGCACTGCAAGAGATGCTAAATGGACTGCCTTAAGGAAAGGATGGAATAAAGAGAGAGAGAGAGGAACACAGGCACAAAAAAAAAAATGGCAATGAATAAGTACCTATCAATAATAACCTTAAATGTAAACAGATTAAATGTTCCAATTCAAAGACATAGAATACCCAAATGGATAAGAAAGCATAACCCACACGTATGCTGCTTACAAGAGACTCACCTCAGAACAAAGGACCTACACAGACTGAAACTGAAGGGCTAGAAACAAATTTTCCAAGCAAACACACTGGGAAAAAAGCCGGGGTAACAATACTCATATCAGAGAAAATAGATTTCAAAAAAGAGCCGTAAAAGGAGAACTAGAAGATCATTTCATAATACTCAAGGGAAGAATCCACTAAGAAGACACAAACATTGTAAATATATATGCACCCAACATAGGAGCACCAAAATACACAAAGAAAATCTTGGAAGACTTCAAGAAAGATATTGACAGTAACACAATTATAGTAGGCGATTTCAGTACCCCACTATCAAAAATGAACAGAGCTTCCAAACAAAATATCAACAAAGATATTGTGGCACTGAACAATGTCCTAGATCAAATGGATTTAACTGATATATATAGAGCTTTTCATCCCAAAGAAGCAAAATGCACATTCTTTTCAAATGCACATGGAATATTTTCAAAGATAGATCATATGATAGGATATAAAACAAGCCTCAACAAATTCAAGAAAATTGAGATCATATCAAGCATTTTCTCTGACCACAAGGGACTGAAACTAGAAACCAATCTCAAGGAAAAAACTCAAAAACACTCAAACTCATGGAGATTGAACAGCATGCTATTAAACAATGAGTGTGTCAAGAATAAGATCAAGGAAGAAGTGTAAAAGTTTGTGGAAACAAATGAAAATGAACTTATAACAATCCAAAACTAATGAGACACAGTGAAGGCAGTCCTGAGAGGGAAGTTCATAGTGATACAAGCCTATCTAGAAAAATAGAAACATTTCAAATAAACAACCTAACCTTACATGTACGAGAACTCTAAGAACAACAACAAAAACAGCCCAGAGCAAGTAGGAGGAAGGAAATAACCAAGATCAGAGCAGAATTAAACAACATAGAAACTAAAAGCACAGTTCTAAGGATCAATAAATCCAGGAGCTGGTTCTTCAAAAAGATAAACAAAATCAACAAGCTTTTAAACAGACTCATCAAGAAAAAAGAGAGAAGACCCAAATAAACACAATCAGAAATGAAAGAGGAAAGATTACAACCGATTCCACAGATACAAAAAGGATATTGTAAAGGATCGTAAGAAATTATGATGAAGAACTATATCCCAAGAAATTTGAAAACTTAGATGAAATGGATAAATTCCTAGAAAAATGCAATCTTCCAAAACTGAATGAAGTAGAAGCAGAAAGCCTGAACAGACCAGTAACAGCTGACAAAATTGAAGCATTAATCCCAACTCCCAACACACAAAAGCCCTTGCCTGGATGGTTTCACAGAAGAATTCTCCAAAGCATTTCAGGAAGAGCTAACCCCTATCCTTCACAGGCTATTCAAAAAAATCCAAGAAGATGAAAGACTCCCAAACTCTTTTTTTTAAAACAGATTTTATTTATTTATTTTTAGAGAGGGGGTAAAGGAAGAAGAAAGAGAGAGAAACATCAATGTGTGGTTGCCTCTCATGCACCCCGTACTGAGGACCTGTCCCCCAACCCAGGCATGTGCCCTGACTGGGAATCAAATGGCAACCCTTTGGTTCACAGCCCATGCTCAATCCACTGAGCTACACCAGCTAGGGCCCAAACTCTTTTTATGAAACCAGCATCATCCTAATCCCAAAACCAGATAAAGACACAACAAAGAAAAAAAATTTCAGGCCAATATTGCTGATGAATATAGACACTAAAATCCTCAACAAAATATTGGCAAACCACATCCACCAATACATTAAAAAGATCATACACCATGACCAAGTGGGATTCATCCCAGGGATGCAAGGATGGTACAATATATGCAAATTAATAAACGTACT
The DNA here is from genome assembly GCA_004024845.1 of Tonatia bakeri. Lineage (NCBI taxonomy): Eukaryota > Metazoa > Chordata > Mammalia > Chiroptera > Phyllostomidae > Tonatia > Tonatia bakeri. Next base: position 17,919 of record PVIA01013209.1, on the reverse strand, counting down.
GCATCACATAAAAAAAAAGCAAAGACAAAAATCACATGATCATATCAATAGATTCAGAAAAAACATTTGATAAGGTACAGCACCATTTATGATAAAAACACTTAGCAAAGTGGGAATAGAGAGAGCATTCCTCAATACAATAAAGGCCATATATGAGAGACCTACAGCCAATATCATACTCAATGGGCAAAAATTAAAACCTTTCCCACTTAGGTTGTCCACTTTCACCGCTTCTATTCAACATAGTATTGGAAGCTCTAGCCACAGCAATCAGACAAGAAAAAGAAATAAAAGGCATCCAAATTGGAAAGAGGAAACAAAACTGTCATTGTTTGCAGATGACATGATAGTATACACAGAAAATCCTATAGGCTCCACCAAAAAACTGCTCGAACTACTAAATGAATTTGGCAAAACAGTGGGATACAAAGTCAATATCCAGAAATCAAAGGCATTTTTGTATACTAACAATGAAACATCAGAAACAAATCAGGAAAGAAATCCCATTTGATATAGCATTAAGAAAAATAAAATGCTCAGGAATAAATCTAACCAAGGAAGGAAAAGATCTGTAGCCAGAAAACCAGACAACACTGAAGGAAGAAATTAAGGAAGATACAAACAAATGAAAACATATACTGTGTTTGTGGATTGGAAGAATTAACATCATCAAAATGTCCATACTACCCAAAGCAATCTATAGTTTCAGCACATTGGTACTATTAAAATACCAATGGCATATTTCACAGATTTAGATCAAACACTTCAAAAATTTATATGGAACCATCAATGACTCCAAATAGCTGCAGTAATTTTGATAAAGAAGATCAAAGTAGGAGGGATCACAATCCCTGATACCAAAATGTATTTATTGCAAGTCTACTGTAATCAAAACAGTCTGGTACTGGCATAAGAACAGACACATGGACGAGTGGAACAGAATAGAGAGCCCAGAAATAAACCTAAGTCTCTACGGTCAATTAATATTTGACAAAGGGGGCAGCAGCATAAAATGGAGCAAAAATAGCCTCTTCAACAAATGGTGTTGGGAGAACTGGACAGCTACATGCAAAAAAACTTGAGAACCAACTTACACCATACACAAAAATAAATTCAAGGTGCATAAAATATCAGTCGTAATACCATTAAAGTCCTAGAGGAGAACATAGGCAGGAAAATCTCAGACATTCCATGCAGCAATATTTTCACTGATATGTTCCCCAGAGCAAGGGACATAAAGGAAAGAATAAACAAATGGGACCCCATCAAAATAAAAAGTTTCTGCATGGCTAAAGAAAACAGCATTAAAATGAAACAGGAACCAACTGTATGGGGAAACATATTTGCCGATGATACCTCAGACAAGAGTTTGATCTCCAATACATATAAAGAACTCACATGAATCAACTCTAAGAAGACAAGCAACCCAATTAAAAAATGGACAAAGGATCTGAACAGACACTTCTCCAAGGAGGACATAGAGGGTCCAGAGACACATGAAAAGATGCTCAGTATTGTGGCCATCCGAGAGATGTGAATTAAAACCACAATGTGATACCACTTCACACCGGTCAGAATAGCCATCATAAACAAAGTAACAAACAACAAATGTTGGAGAGGTTGTGGAGAAAAAGGAACCCTAGTGCACTGTTGGTAGGACTGCAGATGCATGTAACCACTCTGGAAAACAGTATGGAATTTCCTCAGAAAACTAAAAATGGATCTGCCTTTTGACCCAGGAATGCTACTGCTAGGTTATATCCTAAGAACCCTGAAACACCAATCCTAAAGAACTTATGCAACCCAATGTTCATAGCAGCACAATTTACAATAGCCAAGTGCAGGAAGCAACCTAAGTGCCCATCAGTAAATGAATGGATCAAAAAACTATGGTCATTTACACAATGGAACTCTACACAGCAGAAAGAAAGAAGGAGCTTGTACCCTTTGAGACAGCATGAATAGAACTGGAGAGCATTATGCTAAATGAAATAAGGCAGGCGGTGAAAGACAAATACCATATGTTCTCACCTTTAACAGGAATCTAATCAACAAAATGAACAAACCAGCGAAACATAGCCAAAAACATGTAGATAGAGAATATGCTGACAGTGACCAGAGGAGAGAGGGTAGGGGATAATGGGAGAAAAGAGTGTAGGGTTACAGGAACAATTATAAAGGATATATGGACAATAAGAAGATGGGGTGGAAACAGGGGAGGGTGGTGGGGATAGCTGGGGTGGTGGAGGGGGTTGGGGGGGAAAGGCAGAAAACTGTACTTGAAACAACAATAAAAAAATACACACATTTGTCTTTCCCATTAAAAAAAATAAAGCAAACAGGATAAGATAAAATGAGGGTCATGGCTATCTAGCTGAGCAGAAGGATGGATTTTTGTCTCTGCAGACTAGGATGGCCTGGAATCTGTTTCCTGGAACAATTGACAAGGGTGGTGCAGTACTTTGAGGAACTGGTTACTGCAATCAGACATTGCCCCCTGGTGGATGATTGATGCTTAACCAGAAAGTTGACAACAAAGGAAAAGATCTTGTAATGCACTCAGGAATTTTTGTAGAGATGGCAACCTAAACACTTCCACATCCATGATCTTGATCTTAAATTAACATCTTTAACCCTCTGACACAGATTTTGCTGATGTCATGTGGCATTGGCCATCTGACAGCAGTGCTCTCTGATGGATGCCTCTGGTTTTTACCTCTAACAAATTGGGTAATAAATCACCAATACTCAAGCGCTATATAAAATATAAAGTTCTGAGTTGTCTGGGAAGATTTTTGTAGCCCTGTGTAAAGTGCTGCTAATTACAGGATCACATATTGATTCAACAAATATTCAGTTGCCATTCTGTACTATTGATTCTAGATAGAGATACAAAAAGAGATAATTCAGAGTTTACAACAGTGGAGACTGCTTTCTCATATGTGTTTCTCTCTTATCCTCTTGGCTGTAAGAAGAAATAAGATTTTTTAAATTAAGAAATGTCCATTGCTGACAACATTAGCATTATACTATTACTACCCAAACTACTTCTCCACTTTAGATTTTCTAGTAAGATTCTACCCAGGGTTCTGTAACCACCTGTATTATGTATAGTTTTAAAATATAACTGATAACTAATGACTAGAAATATTTGGAATCTTAAGTAATTTGTTTAGAAACAGGGTATTTTAACTATCCTTGCTTAATTAACACTAAGGCTCCTTCTATGTTTCAGATTCTAAAATTAGGAAACAATAAACCATGGAATCACCACCTAAGAGGAACCATTGACAGAATGAGTCAGAATCATTCTAAAGACAGCATTTCCCCATATATCTGGAGCAAATTTCCATCTTGTGAAACCTAATCTTCAACCCAAAAGATATAAAATCTGGCTCAGTTAAAATTAGACTGTCCTTTGTCGTTATCATGGTCAGATTTTCTTAATTCATCTAAAATCTGAGCAAACTAATTTTGCAAAGCCTGCTGTTAAAAATTATTTCAAACCATTACACCTCTTTTGATTAGATCTCCGGCCCCGGCAAGTTATTGCTTTTAGGATTTAGTTTCTTCATCCTTAAAATGGTGATAAGACTCCTTAGGAGGGTTAAATGAGACACTGTATGTAGAGCACAGGGCAGGGCCTGGGCATACTGTAATATTCTGCAAATATTGTTGAGTACTTTGACTGTCATTTCTACTCCCATACAGGTAGGGCCACCTGGTCTTGCAGTTCAAAGATCTTCAAGGTCCCTGACATTGACATCTAATGAGCCATGACAGGCATATATGCAGGATGCATCACAGGCAACACTGATGATTATATAAGGAGTTGGATCTGACTCAGTCCTAAACGCAAGCATTGTCCACTTCACCCAACCATAATGGGAAGGAAGAGTCCTGTGTGCAAACCTGGCCTTTTCTTTTATCTCTTTACATTGTGAGTTTCTGCTTAAGATTTTTATATTTAAGGAAGGGTCTTGCAGATAACAATACACACACATTCATGAAAATGCTCTGAGGTGATAAAGCCCAATTTCCTTAGCCTGCAGTTGGAGACTGTTCATTATCTGGCCTTAATGTACTTTTCTAGCTTCTCTTTCCCATGTCTCCTCCTCCCTTTTTGCACCCCTACTCCAGGAAGACTGACTTGTTACTCACTACAAGGCTTCAGCCCAGACACTCAGCCTTCTCTGGTCCCCAAACTCTGCCCACCTCTAGGCATGACAGCAAAGTCATCCTGCTGGGAAGGCTTTCCACAATTGTCTCAAAGAAACTGAGTAAAACCCAAGTCCATATTTAGTTTTTCTCCCTGAATAATTGTATATTTGTAGATTCTTAAAAATGTCGACAGCTATGTCTTGCCTGTGAGTAAAGTCCTGACCCACAGCACTGATGGCACTCACAAGAACCTGGCACTGACCATGTCTCTGACAACCGAATCCTGTTGCCTCCTAAGATTGTGGTCATGTCTTCTTGCTTATTTACAGAAATAGCAGAGGAAAAACTGGATAGCTTTGGGGGGAAAAATCACTTCACCTGCATCCCTAGTCTCATTCCTGACACCAAAATACATTCCATATGAACTGAAGTTTTAACATAAAAAATGAAACACCAACAATAAGTGAATGGAAGAAGAGACACATGAATTTATGATTTTGGAGTGACGAAAGCCTTTCTACACAAGATATAATAATCAGAAGTCAACAAATGAAAAGATTGAAGATTATAGCTAATTAAAATTTTTCAATATTTCTACAACAAAGAAGCATAAACATTAAATTATAACATAGTGAGAAAATAACTTTGAAACATATATTATGAAGGGCTAACTTTCCTAATTTACAAGAAGCCCTATGTATCAACCAAAAAATGCTGAATACTCCAACAAAAGACGGTAAATGATCTGCACATCACAAGTGACTAATAAATTGAAATGTTCAATTTTATAAATTAAAAGATATAAATTAAAGCAAAGACAATTTTTTAATTAATTGGATGGGCAATTAAAAGATAATGTCTAATATTCTTAATGGTGTAAGAACACAGGTTTTCTCATACACTGTTGTGAGAGTACAACTTAGCAAAATTTACTGAAAAAGAAAAATTCCTTTGATTCATTACTTCCACTGCTAGAAATTTAGCTTGGAAATAAATTCAAGCCCTACACAGTAATAAACTAATTGCAAAACTTTATGTAATGAAAAACAGTGAAAAGAGTTTAGTTATTTATTAATAGATGATGGGTCAGTTGAGTCACGATACATACCAAATGCAGAATTCTATGCAGTTATTAAAAAAAGAATAATGTTGACAAAGAAAGTTGTTAGAAATATTAAGTTGAAAAAAGTTCAGAAGGTATATGATTGCATTTGTATAAATTTGAAATGTGGGGGAGGGGTGGGTTGAGTATGTATCAATATAAATACACAAATCTAAATATTTTTCTGGAAAAGTACATAAGAAACTAAGAAGTGGTTACTTTTGGGGAGGGAACTGAGTGGGAAAGCAGGGAACATGTGGAGTAGAGGTATATTTTCATTTTATGCCTTTTTAAACCAGTCTAACACCTGGGCTTGGTACTCACAACTTTGTATAATGCATGTAAATTGTATGCACCTGACTCATAGCTCAGCTACTGAGGACCTTTGTTCTCAGCTTGAGAACTAGAGGGGCCCAAAATTTCAAGCACTGGGAATAATTTATGAACTGGATTAATAAAAGTACCATTTACTAGTGTGTGCAAGTTCAATATTTTTTAGAATAAGGGCCTTTACATTGAAAGACTGTAACAACTGGTGATAAAGAAGGATAAACATGGAACATATGTAACCATGACAGAAGCTCCTTATCCTGTCCCAAGGGGAACTAGGAAAGGGCAGATATGGCCTGAAGAACAATCTGTGGAATTTCAGCCCCACACTGACAAGTGATTCAAAAATGTCAGTCTTAACAGCCCAAACACTTTAACCATCAACACCACTTGTTTTAAAAATGACAACTTGCCCTAACTGGTGTGACTCAGTTGGTTGGGCATCAACCTACAAAGTGAAAAGTCACTTGTTTGATCACTGGTGAGGGCATGTGCCTGGGTTGTGCATTTGGTCCCTGGTCAAAGTGCATATGAGAATTAACTGATTGATGTTTCTCTCTCATATCAATGTTTCTCTTTCCCTCTTTCTCCCTCCTTCCTCCTCTATCTAAAATAAATAAATCAAACCTTTAAAAAATTTATTATTGTTTAATTAAAGTTGTCCCATTTTCCCTGGATTACTCTCCCCTGCCCTACCCACCCCCCACCTTCCATTTTCAGTCCTCCCCCCTGCTCCGTTGTCTTTGTCCATGGGTTCTTTACATACATATTCCTTGCTGACCCTTCCCCTTCTTTGCCCTGTTATTCCCCACTCCCCTCCCTTCTGGTCAGTGTCAGTTTGTTCTTTATTTCTATGTCGCTAGTTCTATATTGCTTGCTTATCTGTTTTGTTGATTAGGTTCCACTTACAGGTGAGATCACATGGCATTTGTCTTTCACTGCCTGGCTTATTTCACTTAGTATAATGCTCTCCAGTTCCATCCATGCTGTCTTGAAAGGTAGGAGTTTCTTTTTTCTTTCTGCTACATAGTATTCCATTTCATAAATGTACAACAGTTTTTTGATCCACTCATTTACTGATGGGCACTTAGGCTGTTTCTAGCACTAGGCTATTGTAAATAACGCTGCTATGAACATTGGGGTGCATAGGTTCTTTTGAATTGGTGTTTCAGGATTCTTAAGGTATAATCCCAGCAGTGGAATTGCCAGGTCAAAAGGCAGTTCCATTTTTAGTTTTTTTGAGAAAATTCCATACTGTTTTACAGTGGCTGCACCAGTCTGCATTCCCACCAACAGTGCAATAGGGTTCCCTTTTCTCCACAACCTGGCCAGCAGTTATTTTTTGTTGATTTTTTAATGATGACCATTCTGACTGGTGTGAAGTGGAATCTCACTATTGTTTTAGTTTGCATCTTTTTGATGGCTAGTGATGCTGAACATCCTTTCATATATCTCTGGGCTCTCTGTATGTCCTCCTTGGAGAAGTGTCCATTCAGGTCCTTTACCCATTTTTAAATTGGATTGTTTTCCTTCCTTGTGTGGAGTCATGTGAGTTCTTTATATATTTTGGAGATCAAACCCTTGTCCGAGATGTCATTGGCAAATACATTTTCCCATATGGTTGGCCCACTTTTCATTTTGATGATGTTTTCTTTAGGCATGAAGAGGCTTTTTAATTTGATGTATTCATTTGCTTATTCTTTCCTCTATATTCTTGCTCTAGGGTGCAGGTGGCAAACACAAGGCCCATGGGCCAAATCCGGCCCTCCACCTTGTTTTATCTGGCCTGGTACCTTGTTTCTACCTGATGGCAGTGCCAAGCTCTCGCTTATCTGTTAAGGAGTAGTTACATTTACATAGTCCTAAAATTACATTCATCCCTTTGAAGGCAACCACGAGTCTGATGTGGCCCCTGGTGAAAATTAGTTCAACATCCCTGCTCTAGGGAACATATCAATGAAAATATTGGTGGATAGAATGTCTGAGATTTTCCTGCTATGCTCTCCTCTAGCACTTCTATGGTGTCACAACTTATATTTAAGTCTTATTCATCTTGAGTTTATTTTTGTGTCTAGTGTAAGTTGGTGGTTGAGTTTCATTGTTTGGCATGTAGCTGCCCAGATCTCCAAACGCCATTTGTTGAAGAGGCTATTTTTACTCCCCTTTATGCTTCTGCCCCCTTTGTCAAATATTAATTGACTGTAGAGTCTTGGGTTTATTTCTGGGCTCTCTATTTGTTCCATTGATCTATGTGTCTGTTCTTATGCCAGTACCAGACCATTTTGATTACAGTGGCCTTGTAATATCATTTGATATCAGGTATCGAACTATCCCTCCTACTTGTTCTTCTTTCTCAAAATTGCTGAGTCTATTTGGGATCATTTATGGTTCCATATAAATTTTTGAAATGTTTGTTCTTTATCTGTAAGTATGTCATTTGTATTTTAGTAGAATTGCATTGAATCTATAAATTAAACTCTTTTTTTTTTTAAGAAAAAGGACTTTGAATTAATAGAAAGAACAGCACTTTAACCAGAGGCCACCACCACCACCTACATTATCTTGTTAATAAATAAGCAAAATGTGTTTTCTAACAGTGGAAATACAGCTCCTGAGCTTATCAGTTGCTGGGGTTTGAATATATTTAAACCTACAAACAATAGAAAAGATTTTAAGTAAAAAATCCCACCTAAGATTTCACCTATACTTGTTGATAAGATCTCACACCAGGACTTCCTAGCATCACTTATATCACGTAGGTGAAAAATGTGCTCAGGGGTTCCAGGGAATGATTCTGGAAATGCTCAAATTCTCTGCACAACTTTTTCTTCATCTCAGTGTCAATTTTGGAAACAGTGAGAGGGTTCATTTGATTGGTCAAGAAGTTGCCATAATCAGTGGTCTGGAGATAAACTTTCAGATCTGAAATGGAATGAAATCCAAAGCAAGTTAAATTTTGAACATGCATGAATAGACTTTCAACATTAATGAAATTTATATTAACTTTATGATAAATGCATATTTAATTATTTAATTGTATTAGACCTTAATGTGAGATCTATATATTATTTAGATGAGTGCATTATTTCTCCTAAGCAAGAAATAATTCAATATTAATTCAGTACAATATACACATTTGCATTACCTAAAAAATCTAGATTTATTTAGCACAGCTGGAAAGAACATTAACAACCACCCGGTGCAGAGATGGCAAGTAGGCTTTACTGGAGCCAGTTTTAGTTGTTGGAAATAGTTACTCAGAAAACTATTGAAAAGGAAACTAAGGCCCAGCTCCATGGAAAAGAGTCATTTATTGGTAATGTGTGCCAGTGGTGCAAGAGGTGACATGGGTAGTTGTCAGTCCCTCTTTATTATAAATGAAGAAACTGAATCCCAGGGGCCAAAGGGTGGAGTTAGTAGCAGAGCTTGAACTAGGAGATGGGTCTCCTTACTCTTAAAATCTAACATCATTTCCACAGGACCATGCTAACATCCTTTAAACGACAACGTTTTTGGCTACCAGATAACTGAATTAAATTACAAATTCATTTACTGTGGCTTTACTCCTGAGCAAACCATGTGTTTTTCAGCATTCATACTTTTGTTAATACTGACCCCACCCTACTCTCCAGGAGTCCCTACACCTTTATCCAGAGTTGCTCACTCTAACGAATCAACATTAGAACAATAGTTACCGGTGACTAAGTGCTTATTATGTACCAGGCTTTGTAGTAGTATGTATTATCTCATTTAATGTTCACGGCAATTCTATGGGGTGGGAATGGTGTTTATCCCCTTTTACAGACAAGAGATCTGATGCTCAGAGAGGTTATTAACTTGCTCAACATCACAATGATAAACAAATTCAAAGCCAGATTTATCTCATTCTGAAGTCACTTAAAATCCGCATTTTCTTGCCAATCAATTAAATTATGTTATTAATTGCTCTGTATGTGGTAGCTTGAATTCTGTCAGCAGAATTATTCCCTCTCACACATTTGAATTTCAAAGTCCTTTGATGATACTTCTAGCATATCACCTGTCACAAGATGTTACAGTCTTAAGTATGTTAATTCCAAATAAGCTATTACACTAGCTTAGTTGTCTCCTTTTCTGTGGCTCCTCATGAAGCACCCAACTTTGAAGTGTTGTTAAATATATGAATATCAAAAATGTCTTTGGCACCATCTATCACACAACCAAGAGCCAATACAGCATCTTGGAACTAATTGGATTCTTCATTCAAATGTTGATTAAGCATCTGGTATATACTGTTACCACAGGAGACCCAAAGATGGACAACATGTATTCCTCATCCCGATGAAAATGCAATCTGATTGGGAAGGAAGCACCACAAACAGATAGTTCAACCACCAGCTAAGTTCATTGATTGAGATCAGGACCTTGACTTACAGGAATGCAGACAGTGAAAGCCAGGTCCACAGAGATAGAAGCAACAGAGCTGAGGAAAGTTTCTTGGAGGATGCTAAATCAGATGAGCCTTAGGTGCCAGATAGGAGCCAGAGGACAGCATCCCATGAATGGGATACCTGCAGGTATGGCAGGTGCCACAGCTCACAGCAGTTCCATGTTGTTGAAGCTTCAAGGGAGAAAGAGAGGTAAGAAATGAATCCAGAGAAGTAAGGAGGGGTGTCCCAAGGAGGTCTAGGTAGGATGTCCTTTATCCTGGAGACAACAGGGAGTTGCTATGGGCTGTGGGCTGTGTGCGTATGTGGGGAGGGCAGTAGTTGCAAGTAGGCATCTGTGATTCTTAAACATCTGAGATTCAGTGGTAGGTATTCCTCCTCAGGATCTGGAGTAGATTATACATCAGAAAAGCTGTTTGTCTGTAACATGTACTTGCTCAATTACCTATTTAATTAACTGATTAAAAAAATTACACTTTTTTTTGTCAGGTAGGTCTTTTGGCAGTTCAGATTTTTATATTATTTGAGTTGTGTTCTCCATGTTGAAGACTGTTTGCCAAAAAAAGATACAAATGGCATTTTTTCAAAACCATGATATGTTGCTCATATGACATATGTTTCTTTTAAGCAGAAAAATTTCAAACCTTTCAAATGGTTGGTACATCCTGCAATTAGGTGTGTCCAGTGGTTCTGAACTCGTAGGAACACTGGACTGCTGTATATGATGGACAGGCAAATGCATTGGAAGAGACCTTCTGGTCCAGCACCAAAAGACCCAAGGGACATTTGCATTCAGAGCCTAAGAAAATCTTAGAATTGGAAAAGTTTGCTCTCAGACAACAATGAACTGCCAATAATAACAGCAATGCTTATATGTATAGACTTATAATTTTCAAAATGGGTTCAGTCATTTTTCCCCTGCATTTTCTGAAGTGCTTATCAAAATAAGTATCTCTGTGGTCAAATGCATTTGGAATAAACAGGCTCTTAAATGCAGGAATTGAAAGCTTATGTGGCATTCATTTGAGTGATATTTGGCACAGAACCTCACCAGCCACTAGAAAACAATGGAGTCACCCACACAGCACACTTCAGAAAATTATGGTGCTTTTTCATCCAGAAGTTTTGTGGCAAGTGGCATTTTTTTCCTTCTTTATTCAATGCGGAAATGAAATATTTTCCAAACTATGAGATTGCTAACACATAAATCAGTTTGTTTGGCCCAACACAGCAATAGAAGGGGAAAAATGCTTTAATTGGGCTCTTACAACAAATATGAGCGCATATCCCACAGAAGAGTGTGTGTATGTACAGGTGTACACCCAGGGTTGTAGTGACAAATAGGTCTCTGGTGGGCTTGGTCACTGGGTTCAGGGAATTATCAGGATCATTTGGCTAGTGAGACAGGACAAGGATTTCTAGTGATTTGTTGGGCAGATCAGTTTTATAAAATGATGAGGGTTGGTATTTGTTTTCTGGCAGCTTTCTGGGTAGGGCTTTCTATAAAAGGGAACATGCACGCCTCCCACTGTCCAGGTTGGTTAGGCAAGGAAGTCCCTCCAGAGGTACCTGTGTAGGGTGCTATTCTTACTCAGGCCCTGCCTTTCCCCACACTCTGCAGTTTCCTCATCTACAAAATGGATATAGAATCTATGCTTTTGGGTTGTTGTGGGGATTAAGGGAAATGAAAGTGAGGAGCCAGCAGGTAGGAGCCACCACTTAATATTAATTTCTTTTTCTTCTAACTCATACTCATCTACATCCAAAATAATTTGATTCAGTTGGTTAAGGACTCTGCTTTTTACTCTCTAACCAGTGATATTTCAACCTAAATGTTGAAATTGACCATCACATTTTATAATTACTCCTATTTTAATATATCAATATTTATAAAACCAGACAGCTTACTCCATGTTTGTTAATTTACTGACATCTTACAGTGATGAACCTTCAAGTCCTTTTTGGTGCTTTATCACCCTACATTGACTGCATTTTCTGCAGTGGCCTGAGTCTCATTCCTTATATCTCCAGTTTAGAACCACAGGCTGCCACCCAGGTCGCTGTGGCCATCTCCTAAATGACTCTTCACAGGCAGAAAGGTTTTAACATACATTGTGTCTTAACCTTAACAATAAGCCCTTTTTCATAGGCAAAGAAACAAAGGCCCAGAGAAATAACCTGTTCATGTTTTGCAAGCGTGCAAATATTGACTAAAAACTAAGAATGTCTCTTGTCCTCATTCAGTATTTCAAAGTTCCATAATCAGATCTTCAAGTTCCTTCAACATTTTTCTTAACTGAAATTCCAGCCTTATCTCCAGGCATTCTGGTATTACAGCCAAACTGGCTTATTCCCCACCCAAACACTTTTTATTTCTAACTATAACCTTGAAATGGGAATTATTTTAGGAATTTAAGAGTACAGCGGAGACAGGAAACTAGTTCTTGTTGTAGACACACTGCTGCTTAAGGGTACTTAGGAGTTCCCAGAAATTTTATGATTTATTGTTTACAGAACATCTTCAGGAATCCCTGCTTGCCCTGGAAACAGGGAAGAAGGACAGGGAAACATCAACTAAGGGGTCTTATTTTTATTCTCTAGCATAGAAGTCATTTTAGGTCAGGGACTATGCCTTTTATTTTCTTTTTTTTTTCTTTCTTTCTTTCTTTTTTTTTTTTATCTAAACCTTCCTAGCCCGTAGCTAGAAAGTGCTTACTATGTATAAGGTCATTGAATTATCTCCCACTTGAAGACACAGTTGGAAAGGAATGAAGGTTGTATCCATTCATGGGGATGTCATTGTTAGTGAGATATAATCTGCTCCTCTCCCTCTCTTCTAAAGAAAGATGACTGACAGGACAGAGTAAAGGGAGGGGGTCCCTAGTCCTCTCACCACACCTGAGAGCCGTGCACCCTTCTACCATATATTTTAGAAAAGACCATTATTACTAAATTCTGGAGCTCTGAAGTATTCATTGTACTGCCTTGTTATTTTTTTGAAAAGGAAGTAATGTTTACAACAGTCTTATTTATAATTTAAAAAGCCTGATGCAAACAGTAGCGTTGGCCTGACAAGACCCAGAAGAACCTTAGTCACTGTGCCTTAGTCAGTGGAGCAACCACTCAGAAAGGGCTGCAGATTGTGATTCCAGCTCTGATGTTGTGCCAAAGGCCACACTATAGAGGCAATAGAGAGATCAGTGGTATCAAGGGTGGGGGTCAAGGAAGGTTTTCAGGGCAGTGAACCTAAAACTGCTCTAAAAAATTACATCTTAATACAAATATGATGGTGTTAATTCTTTTACAGACTACTTTCTGCCTCTACCATTATTATTTTGGTTCAAGTCTCTATTAAAGAACTTAAAGGTTTCTGTGTGGATACAGCTTCAAGGCAGCATTCATTGCACATTCCTTGAGAGTAGCTTCCCTCTCTGGTCCCTGGGGGGACTGAGTCAAAGTGTCCTCAAATGGACTTTGTGTTCTGTCAGTAAGGGGCAGGCCTAGGAATAGACGAATACTTCTGACCACACTTGCACAATTTTGCACAAATATGAATACTGGGACTTTTCAAAGCTTGCATGAACAATCTTCATTTTCTGTCTTCCAAATCCTCCTGAAACCTCGTGTTTCTTGCAAATGGCTCTAGAACAATTTGCTAATAACAGGACACCTTTCTTTTAAAGACTAGAGGATTTATCTTTGCCAAGTTAGCTTTCCTTTTATGGAAAGTGTCTGCTTTAGTACACAGTACCCTTGTGACACTGTTACACCTACTCTTGTTTATCCATCATTTTATGGTGTATATTGTATGCATGATTAAACAAAATCCCAAAGTTCTTAACTTCTGTTCCAACAGGACAGCCGAGAAGGAACATTATCAGTCACAAGTTACTTACCAGCATACTGTGAAACAATCAGACAAGGCAGACATTATTTTCTATGTCACAATGGAGCTGTCAAGCAAATGGGACCCATTCATGGATCTTCAACTCATGCTCAAGATAGACATTTCAGTGAACACAGATACAGATATATCCCTGTCTTCCATCCTCAATAAGAATGTTAGATTAATCATAGCCTGTGTCCTCATCTCATAACCAAGGACATGTAACCCTTATTTGTTTAGACTGATTTTTTCAGCAGTCATTATAGTCAATAGTTTCATGATTCAAAGTGATATTCCTAAGAGTCCTCAAACCGTAGATTGGCATGGATTCAAACACAGTTGTGCAAAAATGGTTGAAAAAATGTTTTGGGGAGGAAAGAAAGAGACATGAGAAACAAAGACAACCAAACCGCAGTGTGTGTAGAGGGTCTTCAACCAGGGTACATGGATGACTTTGGTGATCCTCCATTCCTGACATCATATGGAAAATTCTGTGTGTGTACCTGTGTGAATAGTACTAAGATGATTCATTCTTCAAGTCTTCAAGAGTCTGAAAGCTTTCTTTCCCTCCTACTTTGAAGCTGAGGATGGTTCCTCCTTGAACTGTTTAGTGAGCAGGCCAAAACATTGTTGTGTATCCTGAAGACATTTTATGTATTGCTTGTGTTTAAATTTGCATATCTTAGCCCATTTAAAAGCTTGACTGAAAACTAACCAGAATTTATTCAAATGACTTCTCTCAGAAGCACTAATTCTGCCCTGCATTCATTAATTTTTTCTACCTCAACTTACGCAGATTTTCTGTATGTGATTAAGACTCTGCAGTCTCCAGACTCCTATATATAATGATGAAATTATTTAGGAGCTGTGATTATGTTGTGATTATCTGTAGCCAACAGAGTTAGCATTTGGAAGCTTTTTTTGGCTGCTTCCATTGTTAATGGAAGGAGATGGTACCTCTCAGCCTGGGCAGCTTGGCCTTAACTCTGACTGTAACTGGTCAGAGCCATAAACAAATGACCTCAGGACCCTCAGCTCCACTTGAGAAGCCTGCAAAGTCACCTTCACAGTTTTTTCCACTTTGTCTTTGCGTTCTGCTACTCTTCCTGGCAGTCTTGACCCTTACTGCTTTCTTGTGTTTTCTAGAATAATCTGGAAGTTTTAAAGCACCTTCTTATTGACATACAGTACTGATTTTATTATGTTTCAAAATGAGTGAGTATAGCTGTTTTTAAGAATAAAAATACTGTATATCATAGATGTGACATCTTTGGTAAGGTTTTGAAAATATTGTAGCTTAAAGACAATTTCCAGAGAGGGGGAAATAGGGAGGTGTCAAAGGATAGAAAGTTTCACCTTTACAAAATGAATAAGCCTTGGGGATCTACAGTACAGCGTAGAGCCTAGAGTTTACATACCACCCCTCCAGCAAATAATAATAAGGAAGTGGGAAGAGATATTTGGAGATGAAAGATAGGTTTAAAACACATATTGTAGTGATGGTTTCTCATATACTTATCTCTAAACTCATCAAGTTGTATACATTCAGTGTGTACAGTCTTTTGCATATCAATCATACCTCAATAAAGTGGTTTCAAAAAATAGATAATTTCCATTTACAGAGTGCTTCATAATTCCCACAACATTTTCTCATATATAACCTCATTTATTTCTCCAAACAACTTGACAAAGCAGGTGTCACCACTGTATTTTACAAATGAGAACTCTGAGCTCACGCTGGAGCCTCAGGTCATCTACCTGCACCTGGCAGTGGTAAAAGACCTTTGCATCAGGGCTGGCTTCACCACAGACCCCACTGTGGGTTTTTAAAGCTATAGCTAAAGACAAGCCTCAAGTAAACTTAAATAAGGTTATTTGCATTGATACTGAGAAACTAGGGACCGAATGAAATTCTCTGGACCAAGATTCTTAGCATTTTTGGGGCCATAGATCCCTGGACATTTGGTGACATCTTTCTCCAAAAAATATTTATAAATATGTAGAATGAAAATAGGATTTCAAAGGAAACCAAACATATTACAATATAGTTATCAAGGTATTTTGTTTGTTTCTTTGTTTATTATTTTTTTGTGGGGAGCATAAGCAACTGAAATTTATTGTATTACAATCTTGAAGGCTAGCCACTCAGGTTTAAGATGTTGGCAGGGTTGATTCCTTCTGAAAGCTACAGAGAATGGTTGTTTTCATTCCTCTCCCATTAATCTTCTGGCATTCCTTGGTTTATACAATAGAACTGCCATCTGAATTTCTGCCTTCATCTTCACATGGCATTCTCCCTTTGTGCATATTTGTATCTAAATTTCCCCTTTTTATTAGGATACCTTTTAAATTAAGGTAGTGACACATCCTAATCCAGTATGGTCATAATCTTAACTCATTACATCTGCATGATACTATTTCCAAATAAGGTAATATTTTGAGGGACTGAACATTAGACCTCCAACTATGAATTCTGGAAAAACATACTTCAACTCACAGCACTACCATTGGATTTCTTGTTACTTTGGGGAAAAAAAGATGTTTAAGTCTTTTTAAGCCAACAGTAGACTCTTTTCTCAAAAAGTGTAGAACATGGGCCAAGATGGAGGCACAGGTAGTTGCACTGTGCCTCCTCAAGCAACCAAAACTAAGGACAACAAAAATTGAGAAACAAGAAACAACGAGAACAGAGAGAAATGAACCGAATGGAAGTCTCACAACCATCTGTCCAGACCTGTAAGGAGGGGCAGAGTCAGAGGCCTATGGAGAGGGGTCGAGGAGTCCTGGCAGGAAAAAGCGATGGCTGGCAGAGGCAGGCGCGCTAGGCGCAGACGGCAGTTGGCAAGCCCCAGAAGCACAAGGGCAGCTAATGGACCGGTGGCAGACCCTGGGCATGGGAGGTAACAAGCAGACCCAGTGTGCTGCAGCCACACATTCGCGTGCAGACAAACTAAGTGAAAATGGGCAGCAACACAGACCGCGTAACCCAGGGACCCAGCGTGACAGGGAAACAAAGCCTAAGAGCACTGACTGAAAACACCTGTGGGAGTTGAGGCCAGGAGATTCTCTCAGCTTCACAGGAGGCTCCTCAGGGAAACCCACAGAGTCCAAGAAAGTACACAAGCCCACCCACCCAGGAGCCAGCACCAGAAGGGCCCAATTTGCTTGTGGAAAGTGGCAAAGGGGACTGAAGTCCTAGAGAGAGGAGAGCAGAACCATTGTTCCCTCTCAGACCCCGCCCCCACAAACAACGTCACAACCCAGCGACTGAGGTGCCCTGCCCTGGTGAACACCTAAGACTCCACTGCTCATAAGTAACAGCCGCAATCAGACCAAAGGAAAATAAAAAAAAATAAAAAAGATGGCTCAAACAGAATTGAAAGTCCCAGAGCCAATTTTTTTTAAGTGACCAAGAGATAGCCAACCTATCAGATGCACAGTTCAAAGCACTGGTGATCAGGATGCTCACAGAATTGGTTGACTTTGGTCATAAATTAGATGAAAAAATGCAGGCTACAATAAGAGAAATTAAGGAAAACACACAGGGAACCAATAGTGATGGGAAGAAAACTGGGACTCAAATCAATGGAGTGGACCAGAAGAAAGAAAGGAACAACCAAACAGAAAAGAATGAAGAAACAAGAATTTAAAAAAATGAGAGGCTTAGGGACCTCCAGAACATCTTTAAATGTTCCAACATCTGAATTATAGGGGTACTAGAAGGGGAAGAGGAAAAACAAGTGGAAAAGTTATTTGAACAAATAATGAAGGAGAATTTCCCCAGTCTGGCAAGGGAAATAGACTTCCAGGAAGTCCAGGAAGCTCCAAGAGTCCCAAAGAGGTTGGACCCAAGGAGGAACATGCCAAGGCACATCATAATTACATTACCCAAGGTAAAAATGAAGGAGAGAATTCTAGAAGCAGCAAGAGATAAGGGAACAGTTACCTACAAAGGAGTTCCCATCAGACTGTCAGCTGATTTCTCAAAAGAGACCTTGCAGGCAAGAAGGGGC
>PVIA01013208.1:0-33419 GCA_004024845.1 Tonatia bakeri | reverse complement strand
TAAGTAAACTCGTTTGGCTGGGCTGGCATCTAAAAACATATTAAGGATTGGTAAGAAAAGCATATTTGGCCTGACGAAACCTCACAGTGTACAGATAGAATCCAAGTAGAGACAAGGAAAAAAATGGTAAAAAAAAGGCCAGATTTTAGTATTCTGTACCTCAGTTCTTCCCTGTGAAGCTTATCTGTGTTCAGGGGTTTTTTTTTTTTTTTTTTTTTTTTGAAATCAGCAAATACCTGGATTGCTTTCTCAGGGTGTTTCAGCTCTGAGTCATATGTTTACATGCACTCTTCTAATACCATATATTTCTCAGAATCATCTACTCTACATGTGGGAAACTGACCACATGAAGCATCATTTATTTCTGACACTGACAGATATTTTCACATTCACGCAAATGTTGTAACAGAAACTTCTGAACTTTCCCAGATCTTTGTACCCTAGTGTCTCAGGATTTTTTTCCCTGGCTCCCCAGGCCAAAACAAAAACAAAACAAAAACACAAATCTGACAATTCTGTTTATTAAGTAGTCAGGTCCAAATAACTATTTATGTCCTAAAGCTTAGCAGCCAGTTAAAAAACAATATACATCATGAATCACATATACATATATCTGTGTCACTCTTAGTAAGTTACTTATGGGAACTTCCAAACCTTGGAATCAGATTGGACATCACCACCCTCATTTCCTGTTTCACACTGACTTTCATCCTGCCCAGCTTTGTAAAGGCTTGATGTCCTCCAAAGGAACGGATCCAAGTGTAGTCTTAAAACTGTGAACAACTTCCAGGCACCTGAGAGAAGCCAAGGACCTCTATGTTTCCCTTGAAATTTTAAGACATTTTGAGGCACCCTGGTGAGTGAACTGCAGTGTTCCAAGGTACCTCCTGCCCAGTTTGGGAACTGCAATATTAAAAGCATATAAATTATGCTGAACTGTGTGTTGTTCCCATGAGTAAAATTTAAATTGATTAAACTTAGTTCATCTGAACACTGTGCCAGACATATTGAAAGTCTAAAGGAACAACTGCACTCTCGCATAAAACAAGTTCAATCCTCGGTTAGTTTAGTCTCTTGAAGGCAGCCTCATATTTTAAATATTTTAAAAGTTAACTAGAGTTTGAATTTAAAAAATTAGGATTGGGAGTTATTCCCCCTGTGTCTTTTACCTTTGTTAATTCTCTTTTACTCAGCCACATTTCACTTTGGTAAAATCCATCCACTTCAATTTAGTCATTGCTCATCTTTCCTTCCTTCTAGTTAACCTCTTTTAATCTGCAATAGAGTTTGAATTTATTTTCTGGGGAGCGGAGGAGGAGACAAGAGGAATTATTTTGTTGCGAGACAAAGAGAAGCTTTTATTAAGGAAAAATGATAATAATGTTATTCTCCAATTGCATTGCATTATTCTTCTGAAGTTTGGCCAAGTCCCTGAAGTCATCTTTCCATCACTGTATTTTAGAGGGTGCTGTTGCTCAGCTAGAAAGGATTCCTTAAGGCAAAGAAATGCTCTCATAATTTTTGACATAGGTCACACCATGTAAGCTTAGGGAAATAAATTCTAATCTCATGGAACTTTACAAAGTATTGGGACAGGCTCCTATGAGACCAGGAATTTGTATATTCTACCATGAACTTCATTTGCATCTTTCGACATTGGTCCAACTACTTAAAAGGATGCACATTCCACGTGTCATTGATATGTATTGAGTAAAAAAAAAAACAAACACGAATAGTGTATTTGTTAATATCTTAGAAAATACTTTTATCTCATTTTAGATCTGTGCGTAAGGGATCCTCTTCCTAAGAATTCTCATTCCCTTCATTTCTAGGACACTGCCCTAAAATAAAAGTTGAAGCATTTTGATGGACATTGACTATGCATTTATATACACTGGACATGCTATTGCTTTAGAGGCAAAGCTACCCTGAAGCTGACTCGACACATATCTACTGTTCATTTTAAAATGACCTTTGTCCTCTCCTATTTGGCCATTATAGAGAAATTGTAAAAGGTGTAAGACAAGCAATGTAAGAACACATTGCTTCCTGAATTTATCTCAGCCAGCCATACCCATAATGTCTAATGCCATCTGAGTTTCTTGGTCCAAGATTCTGGTTGTTTTATTTATAGAAGGAAATAACTGATAAAAGACTTTTTTATATGTCTAAATTACCTGGGCCAGAGCTCTGCTGCTTGTGCACATAGCTATTGCAATGTGACCTCCAAACTAAAAACAACTACCTTGTTTTGAATATTTACTCATCAAAACCACTGCAGCAAACACTGCGTATAGAATCCAACTTATCTCACAACAACTATTTAGGGCAGTCATAATTATTTTTTATAAACACAAAACTAATGGTAGAAGAACTGAACTGACTAAGGAGAGACAGATAAAAAGTTTAAAAAGTAACAAAGCTGGGGCTCAGTCCAGCTCAATCTTATAATATTAAAATCTGTTTTCTTAACCACTTTGCCACAGTGTTTCAGGGGAAAAGTAGAAGAAATAGTGCAATTTTTGTTCTTTCTGGTTGCAGTCTTATGGAAGAAATAAAGCACATAATTTGGCTTGCATAAATTACAAAACAAGATATAATTTAAAGGAATTTATAGTTACACATTATTACAGTATTTTATATGGCAAATGACAATACTATTAAATAAATTACACTTGCCACAGCTTTTTGTCCCAAGTGCTAGAATGAAAAACTATAGTAGTAATGTAATTTTATAATTTATCTAACAATAATGGCAGTTTAAGATATGGTATTCTTTTGAAAATGGTAGATATTAGTATAAAAACCGTTAATGGTGTAGAAGATAGGTTATTAATACTAAGGGTCTGGAATTTCTCCCTATCTTCCCACCCACCACCTCCAGGGTAAATGGCAACCTCACACAGAGTCCTCACAATCATTCACCCTACCCTTGGCAGAGGCCAAGAATAACACCAGGGTCTCCAGTAACAATACAAGGGGGCTAAGGAACACCCATTTGGAAGAGGCACACAGGTCATACAATGAAGGATCATTAGTGGGATTTTTAAATGTTGCTATGACTCTCAGTCCTGGATGGAGAGACGCACATAGACAAGAGCGCACCATAATTTTCTCCATTGTATTTCGTTGCTTAGGTTTGGTGTTTCTTTCTCTACTTCGTCTTCTTTTTTTCTGTGCCTCATCATATTATAGTCAGTGCTTCTCCATCCCTCCTATCACATAAATCATCACAGTTTCCTTATTTCTGGCTTCACAGTTTATTGTATTCCTTCCCATTTGGATAGAGTAGCTGCTGAACTGATCACCATCTTAGAGGACTCAAGCTGAATTGCAGAAGGCATGTTAGGCACTACTCAAGAGTTTTGCTTCCTTATGGGTAAAAAATGTTCATATTCTACCTCTGACTTTCCATGCAACTTTGTTTAACATGCTCTTGATTTATAGTAAGTCGTTTAGAAAGCTTCCTCTTTACCATGCACCTCAACTACTTGGAATTACATTAGATTTTTCCAGGACTGCAGATGAGAAAGAAAGCTTGAGAAGATATTTTGTTAATTTAATCCATAACTTTGCTACCTGAGAGGGGGGGAACTTTCATGAAATTATTATATCTATCTCTGTTTTATTCTTTTCTGATTGGGCTATTTCTGATATTTTGCTATATCTGCTGATATCAGACAGCATTTCATGTAAAGATACAATTTTAATCTTTTAGTAAAGAGACAATTATTTTGCTCTGTGACTAAGAAATAGCCTCTTCAACTTCAGAAAATGGTAAATGTCTCTTTTTTTTTTTTTCCTGCATCTGGGCTTCTTTGTTCCAGACACATTTTTATTTTACCAATAAAATTACTAATTCACTGAGCAGTTATTTTGAGCTGGGCACCATGCTGATCATATTGCTTATATTATCTTATTCAGGCTTCACCACAACCTTTTATAGTTGAGGAAACTGAAACTTAAAGGCATCAGGTAATTTTATGCAAGGTCATGTAGCTACTGCACATATCTGAGTTGAGACCCACACCTAATGCCAGAATCTACTGATGTGCTTTATCCTGATGCTGTGCTGGCTGCCTCCATTTATTGCCATTGACCCTGAGCTAGGTCACCTGCTAGATCCTCAACATACCTCGACTCATTAGATCTCCATATCAGCTTGGCCTAACAGGCATCATCATACCCATCCAACAATAAATAAAGTGAGGAGGGGAGGGATAAATATCTTTCCTAAGGTACCTGATTTGCAGACTTCTAGCTTGCTCCGTATGCCTCAATCTTAATACTAAGTCAGTATGGCCACCTGTCAGGAAACCAGTGAATGCAAGTGATCACACTGAAAGGAGCTGTAATGGAAGTCATTTTAAAAAATATTGTAAGCACTTTCAACTCTGAAGATTCTCCCTAAATGTTTTAAACACTTGAAAAAGATGTACTTCCTAAGCGCAAATGCATACAGTGTTCCTAATTTTGCATAATACTGAATCCTATAGCTAGTAAAAAGGAAAATCTAGAACAACCCAGATCTGCTACCTGTTGTCATAGACTAGGGCTTAACAGCACAAAATAGTTATTTAAAGTCAAGTAGAGAAGCCACCTAAATCAAAACAATCATTTTAAGGGGGAAAAAAAGAGATGTATTAATAGATATTTAGTCTCAGAATAATATTAACTAATTCTAATTTGGCCAAACTAAAGCATATAATAAAAATTTTAACCTTATTTCCTGATTTTTACTCTATTTCTCTCTGCTTAACACTGCATAAAAATGTAACTTTTTAAATTAATTAAAGAGATAAGATCAGTTTACAGTGCTGGCACTTTGGGGCTTTAGGAACATGCAAATCGGAAAAATAAAGGAAATGTCACCCAGGCAGAACACACCTAAAAATGTTTAAGCCTATATGTACTTGTTTTTTAAAACACTGTTACAACTTTTAAAACTAACACAATGTCTGGATCAGCTGTTCTGTGAAAGATCTGTTTTAAATGGTAAATGCCATGCAAATACTGACCTCAGGTGAGACCTAATTTGAATGCTTTTCATGGTAGCAGCCAAATAGCCAGGAAATGATTTCTGAAAACAATATTTAGTTTCTTTTTTTAAATCAAAGCAAAAGTTACACCCAGAATTGCCTGGGCCAGGCTTAGACTAGCACTGCTTTTATTGATATAATGGCTCTGATGCTGACAACAAATAATGGTTTGCTAAAGTGACACAATAAAAACAAAATTTGATTGAAGTATTTACGAAATGGAATGTTCCAATTAAATGATATGTTTCAGCTCACATGTAAGCACAGAACTTTTTATGACCACTCCCACTGATTGAAAAGCTTGCAGAAACGATCAGTCCATGCCCCTTACTTCGGTAACTAGGATATCATGGTTACCATAGATACTATGTTGGGCAGAAGGCACACACTCAAACACTTCAGAGGCCAGGTGCTAAGGGTAAATACTTAAGTCAGGCAAGTCAAATAGAGCATATGCAAGAGCCCAACCTCTAGCCTTTAGTAATGGCCTCCAAGTGCATTATATTAAGTCTGTTGTTGAAAGCTGTCTTTTATTATGCAGTCCTACGGTGCTTGCATTTACGTAACACCATCCAACAACCCAGTGAGGTGTAGATACTGCTATCAACTCCCTTGTATACATGAGAAAATAGAAACACTAAAGGGAGCAGGAACTTGTGTGTGGTCACAGAGCCCTACGGAGCATTGCCAATGGTAAATGCCAAGCAGTGTGACATCAGGACGTGAGCTCCCACTCACCACTAATCTAAGCGTAGTGATTACAGAATGGTAAGTAAAGCCTTTACACATGCTAACACATTTACTCCCCACCAGCACTCTGCAGAGGTCAATACTAGTATTTGCACCATATTTTATACATATGGAAACTGGATCGCAGAGAGGTTGAGACAGCTGGCCGGTGTTACATAGCTAGTAATTGCAGAGCCAGGAATTGAGGTCCCAAGTGGTCTCTGTTTGGAGCCCCTGCTGTTCATATGGTTCTCAACTGGAGCGATTTTGCCCCCCAGAGGACATTTCAGTGTCCAGAGTCATTCTGGCTGTTTCAACTGGCAGAATGGGGAGAAACTGGAATCTAGTATACAGAGGCTAGGGATGTTGCTAAATATCCCACTACACTGGACAGGCCTCCCCCCACAACACAGCATACCTGGCTCTCAAATGTCCATAGTGTCACTGATAAGAAATCCTGAACCAAGCCATTACTGCTATGTAATGATGTACATAGAAAATAGGCTGAAAACACATAAAGCCTTCAACTCTAAATAAATCTGTTATAAGATTGCTTTCATGCTATTTGTCTCTTTCCTCTAAAAAATGACCTGTAAAAAAATAACCCAGATAACTGAATACTTTAATGAATACATTGGGATTTTTTTTGCATATTATGATATTCAGTACTACAAGTTCTATATTATTTTACAAAATATTTTTATGATCCTTACTTTTTTTGATCCTTACTTTTATGAAGTCTTAAAATTATAAACATTTCTTTTTTGCCACTACATATGCACATTATTAAAATTCTCCCATACATTTCTACACAGTTATCTCTTTAACCAAAATTGCTTTCAATGAATCTTTAACTCCTCTTCCCTTTGGACATTTTTAAGTGATTTCCCACAAGTCACAGCGAAGGTGTTAGTGAAGAAGAAAAATGCGAAAGGAATCCTTTTGCCCTTAATTACATAGCAGCTGTCTTGGCACATTGCTTCCCCTTCTTCCTGGAATGCCTGTTATCTCTATTAATTATTTTCAGAGTTTAGAGAAACAATATGTAATGGGTTAGACAAAGGGGGAGTTAGGGATGAGGAGCAGTGACGTCACGAGAACAGCTGGCTGAGAGGGAGTGTTCCTGCTAGTGAGATACAAGACATAAAAGATAAAATACTTAAAGGAAAATGTGCTTGGGGGGGAGGGGAAGGGGTTTCAACAATGGTCATTAATCCACAGCTCTCCTGTCAACGTGGTTTATTTAAACATCTGTTAAACATTTGTAATTTTAACAAATCTGCGTCAAGGTACTTGGAATTTTCTCTAAAACAGATGTCTTTCTATGGTTCAAAAAAAAAATGTGTTCTTTTAAGCTTAAAAATCCACGGACCTTTTTTTTTTTAATGAGCTTCTGACTTAACTAGAACTTTCTAGATTTAAAATTTGTGTACTTTTGGTCAATGTGATTTCCTGTTCTTGAAAGCGGAAAGAGATTAAGAAGGCTCCGAAAGCTGCTTACGTCTTGGATTGTTACTTAAATATTGATTTTATGTGAGTTAAGTATAAACTGGTTAAAAACATATGGATTAAATTACCCTTACAATATGAATGGTTTGAAAAATTAACAAGAGGGAATGCTTGGCAAATTGTGATTATTTTTTGTGAAAGCACCAATATTTGAAAAGTAGTTCTTCCCATTAAAAAATACTTCAGATACAGCTAGAGATACCCTTCCTTGCTCTCTTTAACTTCCCAGCTTCATGCAAACTGTCATAAATCTATTTTAAGAGTATATATATTATTAGGAACAAGGAATAAGAATTTATCTGGTAGAATTCATACTTGGGGGATTATTTTTCTATTACTTTAAAATTATATTTTAAGAATTGCTCTGGGCAAAATGTTTCTTATGGAAATCCATGTGGTAATATTTTTTAACCTTCTTCATAAATTGGTTTCGTATCATATTTAAATGTAGGCCATAAAAATTTGATTTGCTTATACCACAGCAATTATAGATTATATAAAAATAAAAGCATATTTGTTAAGGTTCTTTTCTGAGTCCATTTGGGCTGCTATAACAACAACAAAAAAAAACCCCATAAACTGGGTGTCTTATAAACAACAGAAATTTATTTCTCACAGTTCTGGAAGTGGGGTAGCTCGAGAACAAGGCACTGGCAGATTCAGGGTCTGGTGAGAGCCTACTTTCTGTTTCACAGATGACACGTTCTAGCTGCGACCTCACTTGTGGATGGGGTGAGGGAGCTTCTTCCACTGGTCCTCTTGTTTAAGGGAACTAATCCGTTCACGAAGTCTCCTCCTGAATGACCTAATCATCTCCCCAGTGCCCACCTCCTAATACCATCTCTTTGGGGGTTAGGATTTCAACATATAAATTTGGGGAGAGGGGACACATTCAGATCATAGCAGTTGCTC
This sequence comes from Tonatia bakeri, assembly GCA_004024845.1. NCBI lineage: Eukaryota > Metazoa > Chordata > Mammalia > Chiroptera > Phyllostomidae > Tonatia > Tonatia bakeri. Next base: position 25,230 of record PVIA01013208.1, on the reverse strand, counting down.
ATATTAGTGATAATATTTTTAAGCACAAGACTATCTCTCATATCTTGTATATAAATTTAATATCTGGGTCACAGAACATAGGCTATAACCAAAACTAATAAAATTAGCTCTATAATAAGTTCACATATTTGCTAAAATTCAGAAATGTCAGACAAAATAGTTTAGCAAAATTTCCCTTAAGAAAACAATTAGCATTGGAGGAGAAAAGGGAGTGAAAACTACAGAGTAATTCGAACGTGAATCACATGATACTAATTAGGCTCAGTATGGCCTTGGGCTAACGTAACCAGGTACCAAGGGACAGGTGGCGACCAGTGCAGGTAAAGTCCGACATCACCCCTTGGAGAGGTGTCTCGTATGAAGCTGTTAAACGAGATTATTAGTTTTTCCTAGAAGAGCTTTTGTAGAAAGAAAAAATATCGAGTACAATACCTAATTATGTAACTTTAGATACAGCGATTTCCAAGTTGTCAGATTTCTCATACTTACTAAATTTTATTCTCCTTCTACTCATCCCAAGCTTTTTCACTGCTACAAAGAGTGTCACAGTTGGCTCTACATAAGCTTCATTTATCAAAGTAAAGCAGATTTTGAAAGTATACATCTATATGACAAAAAAGTTAAGCAGCATGGTAGTAACTTGAGAGATCTATAATCTGCACCCTGTGTAAGCTGGGGGACGTAAAAATCGTGACCATTGATACCAGTTTTGAGCACCTCCCCTGAAACTGCACTAAATTGTTCACACACTAATGTTACCTTCTTCATTTTGCCGGCAATCATGGAAAGCAGGTACCATGCACATGTTAGCGAGGATGGGCCCGAGCTAGAATTTTTATCATAAAGTGACAACCTGGGATTTGAGTGCAAGGTTTTCTGGTTTTAAACAGAGTTCATGCTATACCGTGTTATGTATCAAATGTATATATGTATGTGTGTATATGTATGTGTGTGTGTGTATATATATATGCTCATACTTGCCTTTCAACACTTTTTGATGAATTTTGCCTCAGAATTTGATTGTCCCAAATGATTCTGTTTCTGAATACTAAATTATCTTTCTGTTATATTACTTTGATCCCCACGTGAACCTAAAGGGGTGCTGAACACTCCGTAGTAAGTTGAATTCAGCACTTTTCATTTTTCTGAGATATACGTTGTCATGGAGCCTCTATCTATTAAAACTCCTTAATGCATTAATGTTGATCTTAATTTTTTAAGAAGTTTAATGTCTCTAGTAAAACCATAACCCTTCCCAACAACAAAACACATTTTTATGTGAGTCATATGGTTTCCCTCGTAAGAAATGTTTGCATGTGTGTGGGATCAAGCTACTCAATTTCACTCTCTTCCTTATTTCATCACCCATTCACAGGAACATCCCTCACTGGGCCAACTCTCGGAAAAGTTAATAGACAACAACATTAATGTCATCTTTGCCGTTCAAGGAAAACAGTTTCATTGGTATAAGGTATGTTCATTCCCAAAATACAAAAATTAAAATGTTCGCCTTGGTAGTTGAAATGAAAATACTCCTTAAAATCCCAAGTAAGAATTCTAGAGTTATTGTACTCCGTATGATCAAAGTTGAATGCTATATTAGCTAATGTATACTGTACAGTGTCTCAAGTGAGCATTTATGTATAAATTCTATCCATAGGGCCTAGAACCAGGTGTGGGCACTGAAACTCAGTGTGGTACTGTGAAAATGATGGAGAGGACTTGAATGTACCTCACAAAGTAATCACCCTGATAAGACTATTACCTAGCTGGCACTGTACATACTTACTACAATGTTACTGACTATATTCCTTATGTTACTGATTCCTTACGCTGCTTTTATTGCTTTTGCCTCTTTGACCACTATTTTAGTATTCCTTGATGGTGTCATTGGCTCTAGCAGTTTCTCCCTGCTCTGTTTTAAAAAGAGAATTTCACTGCCTGGTAAACCATAAAACCAGGCAGGCATATTATTAGTTGAGTTGTGTGCAAAGTAAGAATCAACAGGTTCTGAGCACCTGACAAGCTCTGCCCTGGCTCTGCGTGTATTCCTATAGTCGCCTACTTTAGCCGCCCAGAGACATTTCTAGCAGCTGCCTTCATCTGAGTTGTAACAACTTCTTAACATGTCTCCCAAATCCATCATCCACCCGGCTGCAAAGCAGGATGATCTGTTTAAATCATAAGTGTGGACAGAGTGCTCCCTAAAGTAAAACGTTCCCGGAGTTTCCTCTGACTTAGAGGATCAAGTCTTTAATGTGGCCTGTGAGACCCTCTGGTCCCTGCTTGCTTCTCTGGATTCATGCCCTACTGCTTTCTGCCTGACACTTGTCCCTCCAGCCCTGCCTCTACTCCTGTGCATGCCACTCACCAAACTCTTTTTCTTCTTTGTGCCAATGTTCGTGCTAAGTACCCACCGTGCCTGGAAGCCCTTCTCCCTCCTCCCTCGTTACTTGGCTAACTCTCACTCATCCTGCAACAGTTTCCTGGAGCTCATGTGTCAGCTCCAGGAAACAGTCCCTGACAGCCTTCCCCAGCCACCAAATGCTTGCTGGGTATCCTTCTCGTTAGGGTCTGCACATTCTTTCTATTGCTTTGCTATACATTGGGGTTTTTTTTTTAATTGTCATTTATGTACCAGTCAGATCCATAAAAATGGAAACTAAATGGTCTAGTGATTTAGCATCTCAAAAGTGGTCCCAACAGGTGCTTAACAAAGGTTTTATAAATGGATTTTAAAAAATCAGTAAGAGATACATTTTGCCTATTACCTGAGATACCAAGCTGTTAGTGTCTAAGTGTCAGCTGGCACACATCAGAAACTTAATGATGCTTGTGAATGATAAAAATGAGTGCATAAATGGATTTGAGACCTCATAATCTGATTTCATGTCAGTTACACATCCTTCACACTACCCAGATTGGTTTCCTCTCTGTTCTCATTTCATCTAACATAAACCTTTAAACCTCCACTAATGCTTTCTCTCACTAGGAATACCTGGAGTCTTCTCCATCCTTATTCAATAATTAAGAACATCCCTCAAGAACAGTTGCTCCATGAAGCTTCCACTTGTGACTGATTTTTTTTTTCCAGTCCGGGCCAACATGTGATAAAGTTTCTTCCACAGAACAGTCATTCTGAAAAATGTTTATATTTGTTGTTACATGAGAAAAGAGTTCTGTAATTAAAGAAATGTTGAGAAATGCTGCACTAAATAATGCTACAGTGTTTCTAAATTGTGGGACTTCTCTGAACCTTTAATTTGCAAGTGTACATTTTGAGTCGCTAAGTGGAAGAAACCATGCATAGAACTTGGCAAACTTATCTGCCCTTAGAATCCTTTCATATTTAAAACCTCTGGAGACTATGTTCCATGGAAGATACTTTGGGAAATGCCGGTCTGTGCTTTGACTAGGTTTGGGGGGCAGCATGTCATCTGTGCAATGCACACACTCTCTTGCACATACACACTACCATTTCAGATGTACCTGTTTTAGCTGCCCTAGTTGGTTGCATACATCTCTCTTTTCTCTAATCTTTTCTGATTCATGTCACCTTCCACCGGTAACTACAAGAATTTTTACTATTTGTTGATTGCTAAGCCTTAGCATACGATTGTCATTAAATGTTATCGGTATTTTTTTTAGGACCTTCTACCCCTCTTGCCTGGCACCATTGCTGGTGAAATAGAATCAAAGGCTGCAAACCTCAATAATTTGGTAGTAGAAGCCTATCAGGTATGTGCAAATATATTTCACATAATTTTTAAAATAAACTTTTAACCACAATTTCTATAGCAAGGTACAAACCAGTGTCCTATTGTCTTGAAAGAGTGGTGGAAAGAACATAACATTTGGGATGAAGAACCTAATTTAGCCCTTCCACTCACTAGCCATGGGGCCTTGGGGAAAGGCCATTTCAGCCCTCTGTGCCTCACCATGTCTCACTGACAGTAAGCCCAGGGAGCTACAGGCAATCTAAACCTCCTTCCACGTCAAATATTCTGAGTCAGCAAATCACAGCCATAGAATATACTTTATAGAAATACACAATTTTCTATGTCACCAAGATAAATAAGAAATCATACTGCTATTTCAAGCAGCGATCTGTCAGGTAAAATGATCTACCTCGGATGCAGAGATTCCTAAGAGGACTCTGTTGGGGTTTCCTGGATGAATCACCTGAATATTCAATCAGTTAGTTTAGCAGTTTTATAAAACTAGTTTATTAACAGAATCACCTTAAGAGATATATTATTTTATTGATAGTTGTATGCTACCGTCCTCAGTCTGTGAAGAGTGGGTGTCAAATGCCAAGGTTTGGAGAAACATCTGCTCTTTCAACCTAGGCCATCCCTGGAAAGAATTCTCTATTAGGATGTTATGACAATAGTGACTGTTACTTTAATGCCACTAAGAACCAGTTACTTTCCATACATGACCTCATTTAATCTGCACAACTGACACATAAGGCAGGCGATAGTATTCCCATTGTATATTTGTAGAACCCCAAAGAAGTGAAGCAAATTAACCAAAGGTGAAACAACTAACTAACATGCAGAAGAAGCAGGAACAGAACCCAGATCTTCCTTAGAGCCAGGACCAGGTGATACCACCTGTTTTGGATTTTATATTCACATACTCTCCAAAGATATGCTTTATTCCCTGAATTTATGGAGCATTAATAAAGTCTCACTCCCCAAAATTCTCTGATTCCCTTTCCAACACAGTAGAGTTGAACAGGGAAACAGTAGCCCAAGTGCTGTGAGAAATCTCAGGCTTCTCTTCGCAATGTCTCCATGCAACGTCCGCCTTCAGCTCGGGTGCAAGAGGGATAGGCCGAAAGCAGTCAGAGGACAGAAAATGAAGGACTTGTTTAAACTTCCTTTTTTGTTTTTTAGATATGCTTTTGTAAAAGTTTTATTGTTATTCTATTACAGTTGTCCCAATTTTCCCCCCTTTGCCCTCCTCCACCCCGCCCATCCCCACTCCCAGTCAGTCCCCACCCGGTGGTCCATGTCCATGGGTCATTCATACATGTTCTTGGACTATCCCCTTTGAGTTAATCTTGTGAGATTCTTTTTAAAAAGAAAACAAATCTTGTGAGGTTCTTTTTTTTCTGGCCAAAAAGTTGTTCTATATCTAAAAATGCATTGCATCTCTAATTATATTTCTTTCTCACTGTTACAAAGGAACCTTAGGACTGGGAGAGCTTTTTATCAAAGAAAATCAGCTGTGTGTATAACATTCCCATCCATGATTTGTTCCCAGGAATAATTAAAATAAGGAAGGAGCTCACTGTATTAGAAGCCACGCTAGTTTTTATATAGTATGAACCCATTTATTGCCCCAAACAAAGAATATAAATTGACAAACATGACTGTATGTAAGACTGCACCAATGAAAAGGAAAACAGCAGCATTTGATTTTACGTTCCTTATTTGCGTAATAGGTATGTAATGCCTTAGCTAATTTCAGTTCCAATTAACCTTAAACAATGGAAAAATAATGGTACATCCAACAAAAACTTACTCTGGCTAACTAATATCCTTAAGTTGGGATTCTGTTATTATTTTATATATGTCTATATTTTTAAAATTCTTCCAAAATTTCACTTTGTCTTTATAGTCCAAAAGAAACAATTCACAATTCATTGATGAAAAACAAAGGAGAAAAATATTTTCATTTTAACTTTTCATTTTTTGCACTTCCTTTTTAAGAATTCAGCACATGGTGAATGTGATTACATTTTACTTTTTAGTGTTTACATCAGGACAGCCATTAGAATTAAAATTATATAAAAATCATAACTCTAACAGCAATAGTAATTTAGCTGAAATTAAGAAAGGAAAAATAAATTACATTGAGTAAAAAAGAATAATACATTATAAAAAAATAGATTCTGCTGCTGTACCTTTTAGATCTTAAAAGAGATGCTTAAGCTTGTGTCTGGAGCTTAACTTCTAAATTCCAAAACTGAGGAACATTTTAGTTATTTGTCTTCACACCCTTCTTGAAACACATTAGTATAACTAACTCACAGTTTTCAAAGAACAAAATTTTAGAAGGCCAGGCTGAGAACACTCAGAATATTAGGAATTTCCTTCTGATCTGTCAAACCATCACCATATCGACACTATTTGTATACCATTAGAAGTTTCTGTTGGTTTGCCAAAATCATTCAATTAGGTGATTACAATGTATGAGTTCTTTGGGAGATAAAAATGTGGCTGACACAGTCTTACCTGATCCAAATAAAATTTAGTAAGTTGAGGAAGCATCTTGTTTTCAAGATTTATTACCAAAATTTCATGATAAATTATTAATTAGTGCATATCGCTTTATTGATGATACAATTAAAGAAGAAAAATTACTCAGGTAAAAAATTAGACATCATTGGAAATTTTTCCTTCATACCCTGCTATTCACTGTCTTCCCTTAGGTACATTTGTCATCTTTTCCCTTCCTTTGTTTATAAGTATATATTAAGGACATTTACATGGGGTAGATTCTTAGTTTTATGAAATGAAATACATGCAGATCTACAGTGTATGTTTAATGTAGCTTGAATTTTCCTTCTTTCTTTCTTGATTATTGAATTTAATGGGGTGATATTGGTTAATAAAATCATATTGGTCTTAGGTACACAGTTCTATAATACATCATCTATATATTGTATTGTATGTTCACCACCCGAAGTCAAGTCTCCTTCCATCACCATTTATCCCCATTTTACCCTCTCCTACTTCCCTCCAACCCCTTCTCTCTGGCAATCACTGTACTGTTATCTATATCCATGATTGTAATGAAGGAAACTGGTGTGTGCCTAAATCATGATAGGCATTACATAGATGGTTTCTGAAAGATTGCATACATGAGTGGATGGTTTTCTGCTCAGTAAAGGGTTCTATTTCAGTATTAAGAAATGGAACAGATTTTATTGACACAAGCAAGCTTCAGGAACTTGGCAAAAACCCTAGTCCACTCATGGACAATTTATAGGACCATATCTGGCAGGTAATTCTTATGTCTACTGTATAGAAATGGCCTCCCATAAATTTTCTTTTAATTCTGTATCAATAAGGCATTTTAGCTTTCATGATGGTCTGAAGTATTTGACACTGAAATGTTTCTTTAACAGCTGTAAATGTGAGAAGTATGTTTCAGATTTGAAGCTGTCAAGATTTACTCTTTTTGATGATATGTGATTATTTTTGGAACACAGGCTGAGCAAGGTTTATCTTTGAAGTGATCAAAATTCAAGAAATGCATGGAGGTGTTTTTTAAAAATAGAGCACTTAAATGCAGACAATCTAATCCTTCAGTATTTTCTATGTATTTCACATATAATTGGGTCATTATATGGAAATGCTGTTTCATTCATCTTTTTAGAGACAGACTCTTTTAGTGAAACCTACAATGATTTAATAAAATTGACACTGTTGAGTTGCTTACATTTGATACTGCTATAGTATAAAATTTAAAAATGATGTTTCTGCAGAAACTTATTTCAGAAGTCAAAGTGCAAGTGGAAAACCAGGTAAAAGGCATCCATGTAAACATCACTGCCATCTGTCCAGATGGGACCCGGAGGCCAGGCCCAGAAGGATGTGACAACGTGACAAGCAACGACGAAGTATGTGGGTGTGCGTGGTTCCCATTTCAAGTGAACTACGTTGTTTGGCATGTTTTCTCACAGAAAATCAAACCATTCTGAGAAACTTGACTTACTCCTGACTCCAAGGATCTTTTTACACTTCAAAGTAACTTTCATTGTCTCTCTGCAAAGTTCCTACTTGTTTTAACTTCACGGACGGTTCTCTCAAACTCTCAAGTTAAAATAAATAAATATTATATTTCATACTTATTCAATGATAATGTCTTTAAACTTAGGTGACACAGCCATTATATATTAGGAAATCACATCTCCTGAAATAAGTGGTGTCTAGACTTATGATGATGATAATATCTTTTATTTCAAATCTGAAAGTTCTCAGAGCAAATGTACAACTTAAGGTTAAGGAGCCACAGAAAAGAATGAAAGTAATGGATCAGTTGATAAAGACTAAAAATTCCAAAATCTTTCATTTTGAAATTTTCCCAATACACCCTTAATGATGGTAGGGAAATTTGTTAAAACAATAAAAAGAAGTGTCATTGTTTAACTAAAAAAGGATGAAATGTGGAAAAAAAAGAGGCCCAGATTATAGTAGCTTCAGGAAATGGGACCAGAGGAGAGAGGGATTCTCTTGGGACCAGCACAATAGAGAGTAAACACACAGATTAAAAAAAAAAAAAAAAAAAAACACTTTTAAAGGGAAATTCTTCTTGAATTAAGTGATTTTCAGTGAGTCATTTACCTCTTGAGACATCAGTTGCCCCATATTTAAGTGAACAGCTTGGACCAGATTTATAAGCCCTTTTGTTTCCACCTCTAAGGCTTATAGGATATTATTCATTATTTTAATGTTATGATGCAGAAAACAAAAGTTATTGAAAAAGATGCAAAGGTCCTAAGATCCTAAGACTGAATAAAATACAATCTTCCTTTCTCTTTAGTTTGAATGCATTTTTCCCTCCTGGTAAATTTAGAATCTGCAGCTGATATAGATGCTCCCACAAGTTGTATATTTGAAGTTAATTATTGCTAGTTTGAGTTTGGTAGGCCCCTTCATAATCACTCCTTGGATTTTGTTCAAAGACATTATGTACCAATTTACAAAACACATATTTGATTTCCATTAAATATAGAGAAAACTTTATGATAACAAATACAAGGCACTAAGTTACTTTCTGAGAAAGGGTTACCTTCTTAGAAGTAGTTCTTTCTTTTAAAATCCATTTTGACAGAATATATTTCCTTAGATCTTACTTTTTTTCTCTTTTTGCCTACATCCTTTTATCCCTGTCACATTCAACAAGTAATACAGTCTGACTTTCAGTGAGAAAGTCAAACAGTTTGACTTTCAGTGACCTCTTAATTATGAGAACCTACATTTTGCTCTACTATTAATGTGGCAGTGACCACATTATTGTACACATCTGTTAATCCCTAACATTCTTAAAGACAAAAAATATTTCAAGTACAACACCAGCTGTATTGATTTTAATGTTATGAGACTGATTCTGATATTCTAATGCATATATATTCATTATAAAGCTAAATTTAAATCTTTCATAGTATTATATGTATATATACAAATATAAATATACTTATGATAGGCTTTTGCTTGTGATATATATAAATATCTATCCATATATATATATATATATATTTCTATCTTCATTCCAAACTAAACATCTAGCACAAATTATTTTAAATTGTAATGGATTTCAGTCTAACATGGAAAGAACATATGTTATTTACCAAAGTACCTGAAGATCATAAGGTGGGTTAGCAAATATAAACAGACTCATTAAACCAATCAAGTGCAAAATTAAAAAAGAGAAAGAACAGATCTAGCAGGAGGAAGGAATTCTGTAGTTTTGTGAGAAAATCAGTCCCTGCCAACCCACACTCATAGTTCAGGGCTAACCTCTCCACTGAGATAGCGCACAACCTGTGTTGAGATCTGAAGTCCTGAGAGTGAGTCCTAGATATTTTTTTCCTTGAGTAAGCCAGAGAAATCCTTATGCTTTCCTCCATTAATACTATGTATGAACTAAAATTTAACTCTGAAACTTTACTTGATCCCCTGCAAAATCGAAACAAAATTAAAGTTGTTCACTTGAATACTCCACTTCAGGGGTTCAAAGCAGTAGAAGCTTTTAGGTTTATTTGACCTAGCCTTAGTATCAAATAGTCAGTAACCATCCATGTTAAGGGCCAAATCCAGAAAATGATCTAGGCTCTCTCACGCTTGTTAAGAGATCAATAGAGGACATGTATTAATCATTGAAAGTTGAACAGACATTTCAAATATTCTTTAACCCCCATATATTTAATAGTATAACATAAGTGAGTAGTAGTCATTGCATCCTTTAACTTTCTAGTTCAATAATTAGGAAATAAATTAAAAAGGGATTAAAATCTACAAATGGAAGATTGCATGTATAATTTATAAATACTAATTTCTGTAGGATGGAATGTTGATTCAAAATATCATTAACAAATGTAATATTGGTAATAAAATAATGAAGACATATATGTTTTCTTCCTCCCTGTCCTAAATTTAGGTTCTTTTCAATGTAACAGTTACAATGAAAAAATGTGATGTCACAGGAGGAAAAAGCTATGCAGTAATCAAGCCTATTGGTTTCAATGAAACCACTAAAATTCACATACACAGAAACTGCAGCTGTCAGTGTGATGACAGCCGAGGACCTAAAAGAAAATGTGTAGATGAAACTTTTCTCGATTCCAAGTGTTTCCAGTGTGAAGAGAATAAATGTCACTTTGATGAAGATCAATTTCCTTCGGAGAGCTGCAAGTCACACGAGGATCAACCTGTTTGCAGCGGTCGAGGAGTGTGTATTTGTGGGAAATGTTTGTGTCACAAAATTAAGCTTGGGAAAGTATATGGAAAATACTGTGAAAAGGATGACTTTTCTTGTCCATATCACCATGGAAAGCTGTGTGCTGGTGAGTATAAATATAGAAATGTATACATGAGTTTTTACTATTCACTATTAAACTAGCATACATGTTAAAGTATTTTTAAATCACATCTTTTATAATTATTAACCCTGAACCTGAACTTCATATTCAAAGTTTCAAGGTCTGTGAAATTGGGGCATAGCAACAGATTTATATCACATGATTCTGATGTTTCTATTTTAAGTACTTAAAAAATAAAAACCAAAAATTAATTGTTATCCTCAAGTATGCCTTGACTTTGTGAAGATATATACCAGAAAAGGAAATTACCGATGATGTCTGACAGGATTTCTATAATCAGGGTATTCTTCTGGAAGGATCTGATTCATTCTCATAAGTGGTCACTCCCTCCAGCTTGCTCAGAGAATAATGAGCTATAAAAATACACTTACCATTCATTGGCAAATTCTTAATGCATTATATAGATGATATTAAATATTTGTAGTAATTTAAATCTCTCCAGTTTATTTTGGGAACAATACCAGACATAAAATTGTCAAAAGATAGCATTCTTCAAGAAAAACTGGCTTCATTAGTAATCTAAAAGATTAGTCCCAGAGGCCACACACAGACCAAATTTTAAAGCAAAAACATCTGAAGTACTTTTTGGCTAATTCAGTTTACTGCCACCTAGAGGTTAGAATCCAGAAAATCTGCAGCATTTAAAAATTAATACAAATCATTGTTTTTAAATGAATTGATTTTTCTGTGTCAAGGTGCTAATCACTTATTTTTAAAATACCTTTTTAGTCTTTGCATTTTGGTGAGTAAATATCAATTAAATTATTGACAAATATTTTATTGTCATAAGCATATGGAAAGTAAAAAATGATATAAAATGTATTACTATTCTTGTGTAAGCTAAAAATTTGCCCTATATTACACAAATATGCAATGACAAATTGCCTTTTTATTCTATTATATACACAAAATATTTTATATTTTAAACATTTATTCAGCTCAACCTGCCATCATGGGTAGAGTGGATTATAGATGACTTTAGAACAAACCAGTAATTATCTGCTAATCTTTTAGAGCTGATCCTATTTGGGACAGAGAAAAGAAAAAATTTTGAGATCATTTCCCACAACTGTCAATATCTTGAAAATTCCAGTCTCTGTTTATAGCAAATATCAAAAATCAATGTAGTGGCACTCTTCGATATAACTGTGATACTACTGACACAGGCAGTTGAGAACCTGCTTTGAATTATTTGTACGTAAATTATAAGTGCAAACTGTAGGCTGACAAGCATTTTCTTCACTAGTCTCCTTGGAGAATAAAAACACATGTTCACAGGTCGACTGCCTAGTTAGCCGAGCAGCCGGCTTACAGGGAACAGGGCCTGGCAGGCGTTTGTTTGGCCTGGACCTCATTAGCTTTACACTTAGCACAACAGAGCCGATCCAACAGTAGACTCAATGGAACAGGATCCTTGTGAGGGGCTCTGCAATAAAGGGAGGAGGAAGGAGGCAAGGGAAGGGAGGGAGGGAAGGCGGGTGGCAGGGAGAAGTTTGTGGCTGAATACGTTTGAGAAGTACTACATAACCTTGTAAAATGTACCCATCTAGTTCTCATTATCATATTAAATTTCGGACACCTGTGCAGTCTCAAATTAACTACATACAACCAGTGCTTTTCCTCAACTTACCTGTCTGCACCCAATACCAACACACATACATCTGCCACCTTGCTTGCTCTCGCTACCTGTAATAATAGTGCACAGCTTACTTTTGACAGGCCCTGCCGACCTGTTCGATACATAATGCCCTGAAGATGTAAAAGATTGGTCTGACTTCCTGGAGATCTTATCTTTAAACATAGCACTCACCGAACTGAAGCACTAGAAGTGTTTGCCTCATGGACCTTCAAATTGATCCCAGGCCCTTGGCAATAAGGAGAGACAGACAGAATAAATTATGGAAGCTATTAATATGATAACCCTGCTTTTAAGTCAGGCAATTAACATTACTTGAGCCTTTGTAACTTTATATTCATGTTTTTAATTTAAAACTGGATGTACAGTGACCTTCAAGTAGTCAGACAGGTACTGCAGCCGGGCCGACCTCACACTTGTCAGCACAACACAATAGCATCAGGAGATGATCTACAGTAGAACAGCTTTGAAAATAGACGTTCCTATGTCTTGGCTTGTTTATGTCAGACAAACAAAAAGTGATGCTATTTCCATTCACTAGACTGTCCGTGTGTTTCCATGGAGATGGGAGGGGAATTCACATTTGGAAATGCTTCCCAGTGTCAGTGACCCCAATAACTTAGGTCCTGGAGTGTCTCTGTCACAGGGCATGGAGAGTGTGAAGTGGGCAGATGCCAGTGCTTCAGTGGCTGGGAAGGAGACCAGTGCCAGTGCCCATCAGCGTCAGCCCAGCACTGCATCAACCCGAAGGGCCAAGTGTGTAGTGGAAGAGGCACATGTGTATGCGGCAGGTGTGAGTGCACCGATCCCAGGAGCATCGGCCGCTTCTGTGAACACTGCCCCACGTGTCACACAGCCTGCAATGAAAACTGGTATGTGTTCTCTGACTCTCAACATGCATAAAACAGTCCCTTTGTAACAGCTTTGTTGCTCCTTTTTCATTCTGCCTTCCATAATCTTAGAAGTGCTGGATGTTCTCATCCAACTAAATTGTTACCATCAAGCTAAAAAAGAACTGAATGGGGAATTTTCAGGCTTAGATTCGAATCTTTGACCACTAGATAGTTGTGGAAGTATCAGAATTTACCCAGGCATTCACTGTCTTTGCTTTGGTGAATTAGTTTTTTTTTAAAGAATAATATTCAGTATTCATAAAGGTTCATTGGGGTTTTTTCTAGCTTTATTGATATATATAATTGGCACATAACCTCATGCAAGTTTAAGGTTTCCAGTATGATGATTTAGGGGCTGCCAGTCCAGCTTACTCTTACTTAGCTGTTGGATCAAGACAAGTTGTTGAAATTCTCTGAGAATTTTCTGATAATATTCTGTTAATATTCCTGATATCAGAAGCAGAGGATAATAATAATACCTTGCTATAGTTCTGTGAGATAATTAAATTAGATGTTCAATGTTAAAAAATAATTTGTACTTAGTACACAGTTATCATCTAATCCAAAAATGTTAGCTATTATCATTGCTCTATTTGTACTGAAGATAAAGAATGATGGTAGTTAGGAAGCACAACAGAAGTGAATGATGGGCAAATGAAAGGCTCTATGTTAAGTGAAGCAGCACCAGGGTTTTGTGCCAATGGCTAATGTCCCAGCGACAGTGTGAGTCCTGCTCCAACATGACCACTACTCGAAACATCACCGTGCCTTCCGATTTGTTCTATTCAAATTTTTATGACCTTCACTTCTTTGGATTGGTAGCGCAAGTAAAATTTTTTAAAGTATGTATAGCCAATTCTGTAACTCTCTTAGAAACACAATGCTTAAACATAATGATACTGTTGAACTGTGTAGTCAATAGCTAAACTTTTCTGACAGTAGCTAAATATTCATCTTCTAAAGCATCTATGCTATTTGTATGTGTGTGTGGTGAGAGTATTATCTATTTCCTGTAGATTTTCCTCTCAAGATAGAAAAGTCACTTTTTAAATTTTATTTTTCAATTACAATTTACATTCAATATTATTTTGTGTTAGTTTCAGGTGTACAACATAGTGACTAGTCAATCGTATACTTTACAAAGTGTTTCCCCTGATATTTCCAGCATTCACACAGCACCACACATAGTTATTACAATATTATTGACTATATTCCCTATGCTGTACTTTACATCCCTGTGACTATTTTGTAACAACAATTCTGTACTTCTTAATCCCTTCACTTTTTTCACCCAGTCCCCTAATTCCCCTCCCTTCTGGCAACCATCAGTCTGTTCTCTGTATCTATGATTCTGTTTCTGTTTTGTGTGTTTGTTTGTTTTGTACTTTAGATTCCACATATAAGTGAAATCATATGGTATTTGTCTTTATCTGACTGATTTATTTAATTTAGCATAATACTCTACCCTCTAAGTCAGAAATCAGTTGCATTTTTATATACCAATAGTGAACTACCAGAAAGGGAAACTAAGAAAACAATCGCACTTACAATTACATCAAAAAAATTAAAATACGTAGGGATAAATTTAACCAAGGAGGTATAAAAGACCTGTACTCAGGAAATTATGACACTCAAGAAAGGAAAAAATGGAAGAAGATACAAATAAAGGAAGCATATACCCTGCACATGGATAGGAATTAACATTATTAAAATGTCCATACTACCCAAAGCAATCTACAGATTCAAGGCAATTCCTATCAAAATACCAAAGTTCACTTTTCACAGAACCAGAAAAAATAGTCCAAAAATGTTTAGGAAACCCCAAAAACCACAAATAGCCACAGCAATCTTGAGACAATATCGAAGGTATCATGCTACCTGACATCAAACTATACTACAAGGTTATGGTAATCAAAACAGGATGGCACTAGCATAGAAACAGACATATAGAACGATGGAACAGACTAGAGAGCCCAGAAATAAACCCATGCCTATATGGTCAATTAATATATGACAGAGGAGGCAAGAGCATGTAATAAGGTAAACAAAGTCTATTCAATAAATTTGGTGGGAAAATTGGACTGATATATGTAAAAAATGAAACTAGACCACCTTCTGACACCATATACAAAAATAAAAATAAAATGGATTAAAGGCTCAAATGTAGGACTCAAAACCATAAAATCATAGATGAAAACATAAGCAGAAAAATCATTATTTTGATTTTATATGTTATGAAACTATTTTAAATGCATAGAAAGTGACTTTGCCATGGTATTAAATTCAGCCAGAATTACAAATAAGTGTCACAGCTTTCTTTCCCAGTTCCACAAGGCTGCTGTACTAAAGCAGTATTCTATCTTATTTTATTTCTTACAGAAAATACTACAGGCTATAACCTTGGTAAAGATTGTATGTTTTCACTTCTGTTTCCCCTTACAGGAACTGCATGCAATGCCTTCACCCCCACAATCTGTCTCAAGCAATACTTGATCGGTGTAAATCCTCATGTGCTTTCATGGAACATTATATGGACCAAACATCAGGTACACCAAAGCTTAATAACCAAAGCACTGAAAACATATCTGTAGAGAATCATGTGCCCCAGTAAAGGTCCTAGCCAGCCATCCTAAAGAATGGACTAATTGCTTCAGTGTTTTCAATCTCCCGGAGACGGGACTCTATAAAACCAGCTAAGTATGTTTGCTGTTGTTGGCTGAACTGTTAGATCTCGGATCTCAATGACCCAGCTCAGTTCCCATGCTGTGCACCTCCATGGAAGTACAGCGAACATATTTTCCAGAGAGACCTCAGCAAGCCAAGGAGTTTCCTATGTGGAGTCCATTTCACCATTAGAAACAACATCTATGGCACCATAATCACCCTTTGTAACTTAAGCTGGCTTCAGTTATAACCTTCTTTGTGTCAAACATTTTCATATTTCAGGTGAAGCCAAAAATTCTAAGTAGCAATGATGTGTTTTTGCCTGATATGTAACTTCAAAAGGGCCATTCCTTCATGGTACTTATGATTCTGATATCAATAAATTTTAGGGTGAGTGATTATGAATGTGGCATAATGGGAAGGGTATGAAACTTTCAGTCTGAAGACCTTGGCCTAAGACATGCCCCTTGACACTATCAGCCTCTTACATTATTTCCCTGAGCCTCAGTTTTTTCATCTGTAAAACGGAGATGTAACACCAATCTCAGAGTTGTGTACGATTAAATGAGCCAGTCAACATGAAAGAATTATGTAAGTTTAAAAACTGACACATAAATGAGGGAAACATGACAGCAGTGTTCAAAGACCATTTCATTAATGAGAACCCAAAAGCCAGCACACCACCTTGCTCAGGTGTAAGGTGTTAAGGTACACATGAATTTGAAATTACGTCTTCACTGAAAACATTCACCTGTAAAAACAATTCCAACTTTAGAGAGAGTGCACAAAAAATAAACTTTCTCCAGGGTGTTGTTTGCCTCTGCCTTCGAATCCATACTGACTTTAGCCCCTAACGAACTGGGCTCTGCAAAGAGCCATGTGCTGCCAGCTGCGGCTGTAGCAATCACTCCAGAAAGCCAAGTGCCTTTTCTAATAAATAGAGCCCTTACTGTCAACATGTCATCTATTATGTTAAGTAAATAAACCTACTATGACCTAAGTGTGGTTACAAAGAGTGGTCCATTAAAGCTCCTTAGAAAAAGCCTTTGCTTGACCTGAACTAAGAAGATATCGTGGCCAGGGGCATGCAGATTTGGGCCCTGAAAATGTCCTCCATCCTAACCTATTAGAAATGTTGGTAAAATGTTAACGGTAGCTAGGGGACTCCCCTCCTCTTCACAACTATTGTGCAAGGAGAGGGAAAGGGCATTTGTCAGCCACATCTATTATCTATCCACTCAATCACACTTAAAGGGTGTTCTTTGCTCTTTCTGGCTCAGCTTCTGTTAGGCGAGGAGCCAGTAAGTGGGATCAAGCTACATGCCCCCTATAAAGACCGTAGCTGATTGAGTAGTTCTGAGTCAGCCAAGGGAAATGACAGTCTGTCAGAATAAAAGGCATGCAAGTCACAAACTTTAAGGTCGCTGTGAAAGACTCCAAGGGCATCACCTTTGAATAGAGCATCGTGGATTCTCTGTGTGTGAGAGACCTATAACAAAGGAAAACTTGCATTTTGTGTTGGGTGCTTCTATTCCAATTAGTGGTCTGCCAGCCTATCATTAGCCTTTCTTTCAAGGAATCTTATTATTGACCAAAAACAAAACAAAACAAAACAAAACAAAAAATTGGGCTCTGTCTTCCCACTTGGAGATGAGCCCTTGCCCCTATTACTGAGTTCTTGGCATATTCAGGAGCATGCTTGATCATCCCTGATAATTCAGACACAAATCACTCACGATCGGGTGATTGCTTTTCTAAATCTTGGCAGGTCCCCTCCTGAAAGGCCTTCTCAGAGACCTTCAGACATTTAGGTGAAGTCCCCAAAGTCTGGAGAACAGGCAAAAAACAGATGCCTCTTTAGGCAAGGAGGTAATTTTTTGAGTCTGGGACAGCTGGTAAGTTCTGTGGAATACTTGCATATTGTGCAACCTTGTTCCTCTTAGATTTGGATAATCCCCCTGGCAGCCACAGAGTCTGTAGACTTTCCAACTAGAGTTTGCCAAAAGTCTAGTGCTAAAACAGAGACCGAGTATGCCCCTCCTTTCAGTGAGGAATATCCTTTTCCAGCTAGTAATTTAGTTCTGAAAACTGCAAGTAGAATACCTCGATACAAAAAAAGGTTCGGTTAACAGACAAGTAAAAAATAAATAAATAAAAATTGAGGAAAGAGATTTGTATATTGTCCTGAATTGGACACTCCTATTTCCTGGAGAAGCTATGTGTAATACTCATGAAAAGTTACACTGCAATCTCATAGGAAATATTTATTCTTCTGTTAGAGTGGTACTGATTTTAGCTTCAGCAGATGTTTACTTTATCTTCCATTACTGTGTGCAACAAATGAAGAGCAAGCACAACAAGAGAAACATAAACTAATGAGGAGAACTGTTAAGTAATTTTTTAAATCCTATTTTCCACTAGTGCTCAAGGGTATACACCATGAGAACTGTCCCTCCCTCTGTAATGGATATGGGTTATATTTGGTTAAGGGCTTTGGAAATATTCCAGTTAATACTACTACAGAATCAAGCTGCAAAAAAATACTCTTATTAAATACCTTCATTGTAATTATTCTACAGAGAGGAGTTTTATGTTGAAATGTTTTAATAATAAATTTGTAATAAAAAATCGAGAGTTACTTTTTGAATCAATAGTAATGGCAGTCCTCTGTTTTCGAAATGTAGATTTGCAAATGTCTCTGGTCCTATTAATTGAGATGTTTGCTTCTTGGGATCCTTTGATTTGCTCATTCCAGTTTTTTAACCCATTTATTTGTTTTCTTCATTACAGAATGCTTCTCTAGCCCAAGCTACTTGAGGATATTTTTCATCATTTTCATAGTTACATTCTTGATTGGGTTGCTTAAAGTCCTTATCATCAGACAGGTGATATTGCAATGGAACAGTAACAAAATAAAGTCCTCAGCAGATTACAGGGTGTCGGCCTCAAAAAAGGTCAGTGAATTCTAAAAAAGAATTACTACCAGTATGTGGTTGCCTACTTCCAATATGTATGATAATTAATGATAATATGTCTTCTTCATCAAGGACAAGTTGATTCTGCAAAGTGTTTGCACAAGAGCAGTAACCTACCGACGTGAGAAACCTGAAGAAATAAAAATGGATATCAGCAAATTAAACGCTCATGAAACTTTCAGGTGCAACTTCTAAAAAAGTTAAAAAAGTACTTTATGGGAAACTGGATTTTTAATAATTGCTCCTAAAAATTATAGTTGTAGAAGTCACAGGAGGAGACAGATTGTTCTAGATCGTGCTAGTTGCTGGTTTTCACTCGAAGGAAGACTGACAAGCATCCTCATCACCATGTGACTCACATCGCTGCTGACTTGTTCCGAGAAACATGTGTCTTACTACTGTTTGAGACTAGTGTCGTTGTAGCACTTTACTGTAATATATAACTTATTTAGATCAGCATAGAATGTAGATCATCTGAAGAGCACTGATTACACTTTACAGGTACCTGCCATTCCTACACTTCCCAGAGAGACACGATGCTTTTGAGAGTTTTGGCATCGTGTCGCTGCAAGGATACAGTAATCTCTGCACAGAACGTGCAAATGAAAAAAAATAACAAGGCAATTATACTAATGTTGCCAAACACTTCCAACATTTGGCAATGAACAGACAAGAATAGCTAGATGAATAAATGGTTAGTGTTTCACTCTTTCAAGAGCTGGACAGGTGAAACCTTCATCTTGAGGGATATTGCTTTTAAAACTGTGTCGTTTTATGCATGTGTGTTTGTTTTCTTTCTTTTTTTTTTTTTACAAAATGGATACTAATTCCAACATTCTCTCCTCTTTGCTTTTGTAGTTTGGTTTTCTTTCTTACAGGATAAGTTTATATATGTTGACTGGATTAAATAAGTGCTAAATTACTACTGCCATAAAAACTTAATAATACAATGTCACTTTATTAGAATACTGGTTTTAAAAGCTGAATGTTTAATAAGGGACACTGAAAAGTAACATCAAAACCTGAACAGCTTCATTGTTTGCAAATGTGGAGTTTTATTTCTTACCTGGTCAACTGGATGGACTGTTTCACCATTTAATTTGTCTAATCATCAGGTTACAATGCACAAGATATTTAGAAACTCTGCGTCAAGCAAAGTGCCACACTTTTGACTGAGCTTTCTCAGATATTTACTCCAAGTAGATTATCAGCATTTTCAAATTAAATGCTATATTAAGCTATATTATTTTTGTCTTTCAATGAAGCCTATGGACATTCTTTCCCTGTATCACCTCAACTTCACTGCCAGAATTCTAAAAGTATGCAATGGGAGGAAGATAGACAATATCTTAGAAATAAGATAATTCATCCTTTTAGTTAGTCAGGCAATCAAGGCTCAGAAGGTTTAAATGATTTCTCAAAAACCATCCCCGCGATTACGTGGCAGCATTCGAAGAAAACTTCTCTTATTGCCAGGCTAGTGTTTATTGCACAATATCATGCTACCTCTTGAGTCTTTAAAATATCTAATTGGCAAGTGTCTTTAAATGTGATTTACTGAAGTCTTAAGTATATGAGCATAAGACAATGTCAAAGCAAAGCAAAGCAGAAAAGAGTCATTCAAACTGAATGGGCCATGCTTGGCTTCCAATCTTTCCTGCTAATCAGCTTCCAAGCACTAACTACAGGGAAGTCCGTTCATGCCTTAGCCTGTGCAGAGCTCAACCTGAGAGACTGACACAGAGGCCGTGAGCTCTCATCCGCTGCAGTGGACACTTCTTCACAATTACCGCAGCCCACAGACTCAGTCCACCTGTCCTGTGTGTAGCACTGAGCTTTGCCTCTGACAACAATGTCTTCTTACAATTAACATTTCAGCACTTGAATTAATCAAAGTGTATTTCAGTGAAGACTAACTCCCCACCCCACATTCTACCCTGAAGAGCATTTTAAAACATATAATAAGTTGTTCTGGAGCCAGCAAACACAGCAGCTCCATTAGCTGTCCCCTACAGCCAAGCAATTATGACTCTAAGTTAAACTGTATTTCCTTCCCCAAATGAGAGACTGGGGGCACTGACATAATTCAGTACTGTGACTCACTTGTGTAAGATACCCTTGACCCCTAAGGATAACGTAAAAATCATATTTTGCAATCTGCCTCACACACAGCATCCTTTTAAAAAGGAAAATAAATGGATATCTGACAGACCCCCAAAAGGAAAAAGTGGGGAAAATCCATTAATTAAAATGCTGACAACTTAAAAATGAACATTATGATGTTCATAAAATAATTTTCATGTGGAATGAAGTATCTATCCAAAAGAGCAAAATAAAATGAAACCCTTAAAAGTCCAGGGTTTATATTTTTTACACTCTCACTAGTTTGCACTAATTTGTAATGAACTGAGGCTGTCATCACAGAAAAGGACAAACTTCCTGATGGGCAATTCAACGCTGGATGATGACTGAAGTTATGCTTGCTACGTGCTTTCCTGTTTTACTTAAGGATCTAATTCTTAAAGATTTTAGAGCTTCTATTTTACTTGAATAATTGGTATGTTCCTATATAGTGGTTTGTGAGAAGAGAATTAATATTTGACTAGTTAGAATTAATTAAAAGGTAAGGGAAAACAGGGTATTAGATTAAATAGTATCTGTAAATAGGGACTATTTTCAATATGTCCACAGGAGCCTTTTGAGATTCACTGATATTAAACATAAGTCATGAATTTTAAATGGTTAACAATGTTAATAACTTGAACACTTTTGGTACGACAGCACTTCTGCACCCGTAAGTATGCAATGACTTAGAAATGTGCCATCCATACACTACAATATAATTGTATGCCTTTTATTTCTCTGGGGCATCATTACACTGCAGTGCACATGGATTTATAAGCATTTGATATCTTTTACAAAATTTGTTAATATTTGTGATTTCATATTCTCTGCAAGACTCAGAAATTCGCTAAAAACCTGATTATATCTTAACTGTTCAATGTGGCTTAGGTTAATAAAGATTTTAAAAACTTGAATTAAAAAAATAGATTTTTTCTACAGATTTTTCAAACATCAAAATTAAAATTAGTGTATGCATCAGATGCAATACTTCACTAAAGAATAAATTCCAAATATTTCCTAATATATACTCAATCTCCATTGGACATATTCTTATGTATGACAACAGGCATCCATGAGACACCAAACCATTTTTATGAGGAACTATGAAAATTTTTCTTTGTAGAATATACTCCTCCAGCTACCTGGTATAGGAAATTAGACTCAGTGGCTTTTACTTCCATTCCTTACTCCTGTTTTTTTCTGCTCGGTTTTCCTAAGGGATTACACTAAAACTTGAAACTCAATAAGCCTAATTGTGAAAAATAACAAATGCAATGGAATAATAAAGTTCTTCATTTCCAAACATCTCTTAATGATTTTAAAACTCATTTGAATCTATACACCTGAACAAAGACAGACCCATTAAAATTTTTAAATTTTCACAAACAGTTAGAGATCCAGTTTTAAATGATTTGAGACATTATTTTAATAACAGTTTCAAGTGAAATACATACAGCTGCTTGGGAGTTCAAGCATGTGCATATTGTATTGCTTTATTTGCTCTTAACATTTATTTCATGATGGTCCTTATCAGTATTGACCTTAAAAAATCCATTTCATGAAATGCAAATTGAAATGTATTTCTTTTCAAAGAAATGTAGAACTAGCTTTCAGGCCATTTCCCTTTTCTTTAATAATTCCTCTATGGAAAATATACTATGGGTAACTGATTATATGTTCATGTTTCATTGATTCTGAGAAATCTACCTTTTCGATATAACATCTCTGAAATTGTGCTGTATCTTGCAGTTGTTGGTGTGTTAGATACAGTGTTGGAAGTTGCGCTTAAATAAATATTACACTAATTAATTTTTAACTAAATGTTCATGGACATAGGGACATTCCTTTCTTACAAATATTTGAGAAGTCATTTACGATAACATATGAGCCAGTTTTCAGTACAACTGAATCACATATGACTCAACATGGAGCCTGATTATGAGCTCACACCTTACAGACCTTATGTTATAAAAGCTTTCGGCCTCCTGTTTATGCTAGTGGATATGATTTCTGCAAACCCTACTTTAACTGACAAGAATGAGTTTTGTTGACAAGTTTTTATTCTTTTGTAAAGAATACTTTTGTATTATGATCTTGCTGTTAAACAGAATTAAGTGGAAGAATACTACATGGAAACATCATAATCAGATTTTGCAGCATCTTGCACATGTTCAGTGACAGGAGAAAATATGATACAACCATCAATGCTGTTGGAAAAAGAACATTCTCTTTGAGCCCTTCTACTTTTTTATTCTTCCTAAACATGTCTGTTCTTTTGATTGATTTTTCTTCTTTGGCTTTGCTAAATTTACCTTGAAGCCCATGTAATAAGTGTCATAAAACTGCATATTTAAGTTATTTTAATTATATGAAGCAATTGTTCAGCTATCTGGGCAGCTGTTAATGAAATACCTGAGAGTAACAACACTACTCTTTTATCTACCTGAAATACCCTCCTGCATAAAACTTACCTTTGTAAGCTAACTCTATTAATCATGTTCCTAACCTCTACAACCTACTTCAGTTAAAGTATTTAACCCAACAGTTAAAAAAATAAAAAACTGCAGTCACCAAGGAAGGAAAATGTGATTTATAGAAAGAACATTTACTAACTTTACACTGTACACAGATAAATGTGATTTTGGTAAGAATTCCACACAACGACAAGTATGGTACATAAATTTTATTAAGAATATTGAATATAAAGTATTTTAATTCTAAATTATAATAAAGTATAAATGTGCACATATTAATATAGCAATTCATTTTGTGTCTATTTAACATAACTTTAAAATAATTTTACATTTACCAGCTACTTCATTTTTAAACCTCTGAAAAAGTTTTTAGAAATGTTTTTAAATTATCAGTAATATAACCTTATTTGTTTCATTTAACAAGTTTTGCCTTTGTAAAAATTTTTTAACATAGTATGTATTTTTAAGTTAAAATATTTGAATATAAGATAGCTCTAAGAAACAAATTCTCATTAAACAACTGTCTTGTTATTTCTGGGTTTGAATTATACATAGAATTAAACCTCCTTAAAGGACACAGAAGATTGGGGGATATGACAATTTCATATAATATACTACAAAACTGTTGAAATAATTCTGACTGACTACTAACTGCTGTATTATGTATTTATTAAAGAGCTGATGCTGTAGTTGTGAGATGTCTATTTTTCTAACGGAGCTTATAATAGTTATGACAAGGCATTTAATTAATGCATCATTCTGTTTAAAAGTAGATGTTAATCACTATAAAATTTTGTTTTAAAATAAAAATGCAAAAATCTAAGAATTCTCCTTGATTTACCATTGTGTTTTCCATGATGCTCACAGCTGCGAGATGATAGCACATTGCCACATGAGGAAAAGTAATGACATCCATATGTTGTCATTGGTAGAATACATTACATAATTCCAAAACTATTATTTCTAGAAAGTTGTAGGGCCAATGACAAGGTGTGGGGCCATCCTAATTGCTCTATTTGCCTTTTGATTGCTGCCCAGTGAAGGAAGCAGAATGAATATCCTAATCACAAAAAAACTGAAAAAGTAGCTGAAAGGTAAATCAGGCTTTTTATATCAGCCAGAGACTTCTATCAGCACCTTGATAAAAATATAGCGTGTTTATAAACTTCAATCACACACTCTCTAGAGCCATATTTAAACTATAGAAATTTTTGGAATACCCCTATGATGTGATTTTTTAAAATATTTTTTTTATTTTATTGATTATGCTATTACAGTTGTCCCATTTTCCCCCTTCACTCCTCTCCACCATGCCCATCCCCTCCCACCCACATTCCCCTTTTTAGTTCATGTCCATGTGTCATAAGTTCTTTAGTGTCTACATATCCCATACTATTCTTACCCTCCCCCTGTCTACTTTCTACCTACTGTCTATGCTACTTATTCTCTATATCTTTCCCCCCTCTCTCCTCCTCCCACTTCCCTGTTGCTAACCCTACATTTGATGACTGTTTTTTACTGTTCATATTTTTAATCTTCTTTTTCTTAGGTAAGTTCCTTTAACATTTCATATAACAAGGGCTTGGTGATAATGAACTCCTTTAACTTGGCCTTGTCTGAGAAGCACCTTATCTGCCCTTCCATTCCAAATGAAAGCTTTGCTGGATAGAGCAATCTGGGATGTAGGTCCTTGCCTTTCATGACTTGGAATACTTCTTGCCAGCCCCTTCTTGCCTGTAAGGTCTCTTTTGAGAAATCAGCTGACAGTCTGATGGGAACTCCTTTGTAGGTTACTGTCTCCTTGTCTCTTGCTGCTTCTAGGATTCTCTCCTTCATTTTTACCTTG